>BQKN01000126.1:101194-118829 GCA_022839385.1 Asparagus kiusianus | reverse complement strand
CACACACACACACACACACACACACACACACACACACACACACACACGTATTTGTTGATTTTATCAAAATATAGGTGTTTTTGATAAAATATTATTTTATTAGTTTATAGACTTTAACATCACTTTATACATCTTTTATCAAGTCTATAAAATCAGTCTATAAAGTTTCAAAACATGGTTTAGCTAAAATAATCAAAAACATGTGTTTTGTATTTTCATGTTTTGGACTAGTTTTGAAAAATGATGAGTTTTCACAAATGTGAAGTGCAATTCTAAAACTTCTTTTTGTAACATGTTCATTAACATGTTTATAATCATTTCCCAAAATTTTATATTTTTTAGAATTTATTTGCTATTTTTAGAGGCACTTTAAAAATCAGATTTTTTGTTTCAATCAGGCTGATATGGTGTTATCAGTCGACTGATGAATGTGTTCAGTCGACTGAAGAAATCACCTGGAATAACAAAAAGTTTCTATTTTGTTTTGGTCGACTGACCAGTCGACTAATGAGGTCATCAGTCGATCGATAAGGTCGTCAGTCGACTGATGAGCTGAAAAATGGCTCTAACGGTCAGCTCATCAATCGACTGATGAAACCCGTCAGTCGACTGATGCTGTAACAACTAGTTTTTTCAGCCTGTTTCAGTTTTGGGTTTTTGATCTTTTTGCCTTGTTTTCTCTTGGTTTTGGGGTTCCTATAAATACCCCCACACATCCTCAGTTTTATTTACTAAATAGAATTTTTTAAAACAAGTTTAAGAGTGTTTTAACAAGGGTTTGAGTTTTGGTTTAAGTTTGTTTAAAAAGCTTTTAAGCATTTGAGAGTTTGTTTTGCGAGGACAATTTCAAAAGAGCTTGAGGAAAATCATCCATTGGTGTTTGATCATTCAACTCTTCTCCCTCTCTCTCTTGATCTATAGAGAAGTTTTCCTTAAACTCAATTCTAGCAATTTATATATTTTGATCTTAATTTCCATAAGCTAGATTTTAATATTGAGTTTAATTTTTTTATTAAATCTCTTTGTTACACACACCCACTTGAGCTTATTGTATTTGTATTCATAGTATATTTAGGATGTGAGAGATTATAACAATGAGTTGTGCTTAATTGAGTTCTTATCTTGTTTAGAGAACAAATCATTTGTTGTAAGCTTAATTGTGTAGATCACTTTGTAATACACTAGTACACCAAGAGGAGTGTGTGGTGAGAGACGGAATCGTCCCAAGAGGAGTGGGGTCGGTGGTAATGCCTAGAGAGAGATTGTAATTCCTAATACTTGATGGAGACACGGGCTAGAAACCAACACTTGATGTGGTAGTTAGTGTAGTTACATTGTGAGTGATTGTGAACATTGATCGGTGAGAGTTAAAAACCAACATTGTGAGATGTAAACGTTTTTCAGGTAAGCGTAGAAAACCCGGTATGATAGTGGAGATCTCCTCGAGGTGAGGAGCGGAGACGTAGGTCGTGGGGACCGAACTCCGTGAATATATCATTTGTCTATGATTGCATTGGCGCACTTATTTTTATGTTTATATCTTATATCGCATTTGTATATTGCTTGTTGTTTATATTACCCACTATCTAGTTTAGATTGTTTACCCTTGTGTTACTTGTATATCCTTGTATATATATTTGTAATATATCATTCTTGATAGGATATATTTGCTAGTAAGTTTTAATTTGGCATAAATCAGATTAGATTAGCATAAACCCTATTCACCCCCCTCTAGGGTTCCTTCATAATGGCATTAGGGTACTTTTAATTGGTATTAGAGCACTTTCAATCGGTATCAGAGCTTGGTGTTCTTTGATTTAAGGTTTAATCGTCCTGAGTTAAAGATCAAAATTATCTTTTTGTGCTAATCTAGTTTTGATTGTATTTGTATCCTGCTTGCATATATTTACATATATATCATGAATATGGATGCATTTAGTTAAGGTTATGATCCAAATATTGCTCTAAAATATAGAAATTTTCCTTATGCTCAATGGTGCTCTAGATTTAAAATATTTGTTGAATCTAGAAATATCGACTTATGGGAAGTTATAGATTATGCTTATATTGTGCCCACATTAGAGAAATCTAAGTGGAGCAATCATGATAAGAAAATATTTACAATGAATAAGTTAGTGTTAGAATTCTTACATAATGCTTTTGAACCATGTATTTCTAACGAACTTGCTCATTTTAATAGTGCTTACACGATTTGGAAATTTTTTGAATTACATCAAGGAGATTTGGAGGAGATTCGACGCGTTGTGACGGAATCGACTTTAAGTGATAGAGGAGCATCATGCACATGGTCATTAGGGGATAACCCTAGTGTGGTAAGCGATTCGGAATCCGATGATGATCTATCTATTAATGAACTCGCTTGTGCATATGAGAGATTATCGCATGCCTATACAAAATTGCAAAATAATTTTATTGATATTAAAAGTAAGCATATTAGTTTAAAATCCGATCATGAGAAGCTAGCTTCCAAATTTGATGTCATTGCAAAAAAATATTCCATGCTTAAAGAAAACAATGACATGTTAAGTTTAGAAAATAAAAAATTAACTTCATCTATTGCTAGCTTAACTCATGCTAATAATAGTACCATGATAGAAGTAGAAACAATTAGAAATGAGTTTAATTCATTTAAATATGATCATGTTTCATCTACTTCTATTTTCAATACATGTATGCAAAATGATGAGTTGAGTCAAGTTAAACATCCCATATCTTGTTTAGATTCAACCTTAAAAACATGTATGGTAAATAACAAAAAGCTTATGGACTTGTGTGCAAAGTCCCGTGTTAACACTTCTAAATCAAACACACACTATGCACACTTGTATAACAAAATTTACAAATACTTAATTTGCGATCGTAAAGACCACCTTGCTAAATTTTGCTATGATGCACACAAACCTAAGATTGCTAATACTCCTAGTGCATCCCATCTAGCTTCATCATCCTATACACATATACATTCACATGCTTATTCTCACAAAGTTTATCATAAGCATGCTAATGTGTATCATTGTGATTTTTATGGTAAACTTGGTCACCTAGCTAAGTTTTGTTTTGATTTGCGAAACATTTCTAAATCGCAAAATGTTTCAAAAGGACCAACCTTATTTCAAAATGTTTCTCATTTGCAAAGAGCTTCACATAAATTACATTTATTTGCAAATGTTTTTCGTGCATAATTTAATGGTCAACATAAGCAAATACTTCCTTTCCATTGTACTTATTGCAATCAGAATGGTCATTTGAGTGATTATTGTTATGACCGTGTCCATACACCACATGCGCCCAAACGGGATCATTAACCTAGGGCATTAAGCTTTCATGATAGGGGTCATGTCAATCAATCCGGCACCAAGAATGCTTGGGTGCCAAAATCTTTTTAAACCAAGAACTTTATTATTATTTATTTTTCATGTCTTGGTTTTGAAAAATATTTTTGAAAATTTTTTAATATGAAAACAAAATTTCTTTGATCAATTCTTTTGTTTTCATGATTATTACCTTTAATTTTGATGATAGGTTTGTGTTTATATAACCCTCCCCCCGGGGGGTTTATTGGGTGTTTATTCTCAAATCTTATTTATCGGGTGCTAAAATATTTATATGGGTTGAAACAAGCTCAAGAGCTTGATATAATTGTCTCTCTTATTTTTTTGAAAATCAATGATGGTTTGGCTTTATGTTCTTATATGATTTACTTGTGATTTATGATTTTATTTGGTTGATTTGTTTTCATTTAAAAACTTTTTTTTGCATGACTCTAATGTTCTTCTTCTTTTGATTTCATAAATTTTTTTATACATTATTTTTATGTTTGTATTATGAGACATTATTTCATAATGACATATCAATATGTATTCTCATCGTCTTTTTGTATGTGAGTTATACCTGACATGTTTTTCTATATCTATGTTTGCTCATATATGTATGCCTTAATATTCATTGCATATATTCATTAAAGCATTTTGATAAAGGGGGAGCAATCTCTATACTTGTTTTATACTCACTCATGCTTATTTGTATGGGGAGCTTTCGCTCTCTCCATTCTTTTGTTTTCCCCTTTTTGATGTTGTCAAAGGGGGAGAAATATTATGAGTATATTCCTTTTGTTTATATGCATGATAATTAAAATTTGTATACAATTTCTATGAAATACAAGATTCTATATGAATGATAAGAAATTAATGTTCACTTATACAACACGACTCCAGATTTTATTCAAGTCAAAGAATATTTTTGGTTTTGTTCTAGATGAAAGAGAATAACCGGACTCTAATCCGTATCGTAGTAAGGATGGACTAAAAAAAGGCTTGATTGCTATTCCCTAATTTGGAAGATATCCATTTTGTTTGAGCAGAAACAATCGATGAATCAAAAAAGTTCTGTATATTCTTTTCCTTTCATGCATATATATCTTTTTGTAAATTGTTTATCATCATAAAAAAGGAGAAGATTATTGAGTCCTTTTGTTTTGATGATGATTTACAAATAATTTACTTCTCATATTGTTTGTCTAGTGTTTGTGTTTTCCTATTTATTGTAGACAAATAATACGTTAGAGGATGGATGAAATTGCGCCACAAAGATCATATCAAATAGAGGTTGGCGGAAATTATGGTATAAAGCAATGCAATTCATGTTGAAGATTCAAGTTCAAGCTTCATCCGTAAAGTGTACCAAGTTAAGCTACAATGAAGATATATCAAGCTTGGATATATAGTTTATAGTGTTTATAGTATATATAGGTTTATACTTGTGTGTTAATGCTTTAAGCTCATATTATTCACACACACGTATTTGTTGATTTTATCAAAATATAGGTGTTTTTGATATAATATTATTTTATTAGTTTATCGACTTCAACATCACTTTATACATCTTTTATCAAGTCTATAAAATTAGTTTATAAAGTTTCAAAACATGGTTTAGCTAAAATAATCAAGAACATGTGTTTTGTATTTTCATGATTTGGACTAGTTTTGAAAATTGATGAGTTTTCACAAATATGAAGTGCAATTCCAAAAATTCTTTTTGTAACATCTTCATTAACATGTTTATAAATATTTTCCAAAGTTTTACATTTTTTGGAATTTATTTGCTATTTTTAGAGGCACTTTAAAAATCAGATTTTCTATTTCAATCAGGCTGATACGGTATTATCAGTCGACTGATGAATGTGTTCAGTCGACTGAAGAAATCATCTTGAATAACAAAAAGTTTTTGTTTTATTTTGGTCGACTGAGCAGTCAACTGATGAGGTCATCAATCGACCGATAAGCTCGTCAGTCGACTGATGAGCTGGAAAATGCCTCTAACGGTCAGCTCATCAGTCGACTGATGAAACCCGTCAGTCGACTAATGCTGTAACAACTAGTTTTTTTAGCCTGTTCCAATTTTGGGTTTTTAGTCTTTTTGCCTTGTTTGCTCTTGGCTTTAGGGTTCCTATAAATACCCCCACACATCCTCAGTTTTATTTACTGAAGAGAATGTTTTAAAACAAGTTTAAGAGTGTTTTAACAAGTGTTTGGGTTTTGGTTTAAGTTTGTTTAAAAAGCTTTTAAGCATTTGAGAGTTTATTTTATGAAGACAATTTTACAAGAGCTTGAGGAAGATCGTCCATTGGTGTTTGAGCATTCAACTCTTCTCCCTCTCTCTTGATCTATAGAGAATTTTTCCTTCAATTCAATTCTAGCAATTTATATGTTTTGATCTTAATTTCCATAAACTAGATTTCAATATTGAGTTTAATTATTTTTATTAAATCTCTTTGTTACACACACCCACTTGAGCTTATTGTATTTGCATTCATAGTATATTTAGGATTGTGAGAGATTGTAATATTGAGTTGTGCTTAATTGAGTTCTAATCTTGTTTAGAGAACAAATCATTTGTTGTGAGCTTACTTGTGTAGATCACTTTGTAATACACTAGTACACCAAGAGAAGTGTGTGGTGAGAGACAGGGTCATCCCAAGAGGAGTGGGATAGGCGGTAATACCTAGAGAGAGGTTGTAATTCCTAACACTTGAGGGAGACACGAGCTAGAGACCAACACTTGAGGTGGTAGTTAGTATAGTTACATTGTAAGTGATTGTGAACGTTGATCAGTGAGCGTTGAAAACCGACATTGTGAGGTGTAAACGTTAACAGTGAGCATTGATCAGTGAGCGCGCTTATTTTTATATTCATATCTTATATCGCTTTTGTATATTATTTGTTGTTTATATTGCCCACTATCTAGTTTAGATTGTTTACCCTTGTGTTACTTGTATATCCTTGCACATATATTTATAATATATCATTCTTGCTAGGATATATTTGTTAGTAAGTTTTAATTTGGCATAAATCAGATTAGATTAGCATATACCCTATTCACCCCCCTCTAGGGGTCCTTCCTAGTGGCATTAGGGTGCTTTCAATTGGTATCAGAGCACTTTCAATTGGTATCAGAGCACTTTCATATACTTGACCTGTGCACATAAGTCTTGAAAATACCTTACTGTTCTGAAAATTAGACACATATTAGAGTCATATGGTTGTAGTTTCATGCATTTTCGGCATCGATTGCTCCGACATCCATTCATCTCAAACTGCTGCTTGTACATTGCAAATGCTATTATGCGTATTATAGGCATTGAATGTAACCATCTAGAGTGTAGCATATACCATAATATTGAAACTACCCTAGAGGGGGGGGTGAATAGGGTTATTGCTAATCTAATCCGATATTGATGCCAAATTAAAACTTATTTACTAATTATCCTAGAAAATATGATTATGTAATGAGATATATGCAAGGATAAACAAGTAAGAAGCAATAGGCGATATAAACAATGAGAAAATAAAAATACGCCATTGCCAAAACCCAAACACAAACAACTGATCACGGAGTTCGGTCACTCTCGACCTACGTCTCTGCTCTCCACTCTCGAGGAGAATCTCCACTATCTCAAAAGTAACTACACAATTGGTTTTCAACTCTCACCGATAAACGATTATAACTCACACACTTGTAATCACACAATACACCCTTTAAGTGTTGGTCTCTCACGTGTCACCTTCCTCAAGTTCTCGGATTTATCACCTCTTCCTAGGCTTTACAACTGACGTCACTCCTCTTGGAATCAACATCGTCTCTCACCAACCACTTCTCTCGGTGTCCTTGTGTATTACAATGTGATCTTAACAAATAGTCTCACAAATACAAATAGTTTGTTCTCTAATAAGATGATAACTCAATTAAGCTCACTCTCATTGAATCACTCACCATAACCCAATGTGTATAATGTATGAAATGCTAAAAGCTCAATAGGTGGTGTGTGTGTGATCAATGAGCAATAATAAAACTAAGCTCAATATAAAATCTAGCTTAATAAAAAGATAATCAATAACAAATATATATAAAGCTAGAAATTGAGTTTAGTAAAACTTCTCTGAAAACGAGAGTGAGAGAGATGAGAGATTGAAGCCTAAAAACAAAAATATTGATCTTCTCCTCTTATGAAAACTTCTTCACATAAACAACTTGAGAACACACTTGAAAACTATTAAACAAACTTGCCTAAAACTTGATTTCTGTTTTTCTTAGGTAGTTCAGAAGTTTCAAGGCAGGGGTATATATAGGATCACAAAACAAAGCCCAAAAACCAAGAAAATCCAAGCAAAAAGATAAAAAAAGCTTAAAAAATTAGGAAGCTGGAAAACTAATCGTTACAGTGTCATCAGTCGACTGATGAACAGTGTCAGTCGATTGATGAGCTGACCGTTACAGGTGGCTCAACCTTCATCGTTTGACTGATGAACTCATCAGTCGATTGATGACCTTCGGTCGACTGATGGTTCATCAATCAACTGAGCAGTAACTTTCTGCTTTTCCAGCGTACTTCTTCAATCGACTGATAACGTGCACATGAACTTATTTGCACGGTGAAATTAAATTTCAAACCCCTTTAAAAAATAGCAAATAAATTCCAAAAAATATAAAATTTGATAAAACGTTTATAAATATGAATATAAACATGTTAGAAAAGAAATTTTTGAAATAATGTTTCCTATTTGTGAAAACTCTTCATTTTTGCAAAATCTTACAAATACGTGTTCGTTTAAACACTTGATTTTGGCAAAACTCATCATTTTGACTTAAACTAAGTTTTGAAAACTTTTGAATGAACTTATAGACTTACGAAAAGATGTAAACTAGGATTATTAAGTCCATAAACCAAGAATACATTATTTTCTCAAAAATACATATATTTTAATAAAAATGAGAAATACGTGTGTGTGTATAACATTAAGCTTAAAGTATTATCACACAAAGTAAACACGTAACATATAAAACTATACCCAAGATAAAAATATTTACTAAGCTCGTCTTGGTTGCAGGATGAAGTGATATAATCTTTGACTTGAATTACAAAGCTTCGTTCTAATTTCCACCAACCTCATTTGAATGTGATCGTGAAAGCACAAGTCCATCCAACCTCCAACATGGAGAATCTTTATGTAGAATACCTAACAAGCAAATATAAATACTTGACAATATTATTAGGAATTATTTGTTAATCATCAAAACTAGATTAGATATATAGGCTCACAAAAATGAGATCTAACAATCTCCCCCTTTTTGATAATGATAAACAATCTACATAAAGAAATATAAAATATACATGATATCAAATGAATATAAAAATTATAATCCTTATGCATAAAACTAATAGAATAAAATACTCACACAATTGACTTGTTTCTCCCCCTTTGTCAACATCAAAATGGGGAAAACACAACATATAAGTGTAAAACCCCGTGAATTTTAGAAAGTATTGTGAATTATATTAATAAATAAGCTCTAATTATGATGAATATCATTTATGGATGAATGATTATGCTAAAAATTAATTTGAGAACAATTAATAGTATATATGAGAGTAAACAAAGGTTTAACATGCACAAAGAAGAAATCTGGAAAAACGATCAGTTAAGAGTATATATGCATTACACACCGATATAGTTTGAATATAGAAAACTAAAAAGATAAAAGTTATAGGTATCTTCAATATCTTTCCAACACATCTTAAATCACCTCATTCTGAGGTCAGATGTGAAAGTTACACCCAAAATACCAAAGACTATTTTTCCAGTTTGACTAGGTTTCTTGTTTCGGGTTTAGGATGTTTTGATTCAGGTTTGTAGTTATATATATACATATTTACTCACAAAAATATATCTTTTTATCAGTATTCCAAACTTTAGTAGCCCCTCTTCTTCTCTCAAACCCTAATCATAATTTGTGAGATTTAGAAAAGTTCTTGAGTCGTTTGTCGAGAGGAAGGCGGGATTTTACGACTTTGATGAAGAGAGATCTTGCACGCACATGTTCAGGAGTTCAACACAACGTTTGATGCAAGATCATCTTTCTCTAAATCACTCCCTGTAGTTAATTCAAGATTTAATATGTTTAATTGATGAATCTCATGTTTAACCCGATGTTTTAAAATCTTAGTTTATGATGTTAATCTCTAAACTAATGTGAAAATCTGTAGATTTAGTTATTGTTTCTATTTGTTGATGATTATAAACATTAGCGTTGCTTTTATTTTTATTTTTATTTATTAATCATGCTTAAATCATGTTTAAACCCTAGTTTAACAATTAATTGAGTTTTCTTGTTAATTTAAGATGTATAAACCCTAATTTTCTGATACCTAAGTGATGTGAATGTGTTTAAGTTAATTTATATCTGTTCAATGATTAGCTCCAATCATGCGTAGTTAGTCATGTTGATAATTTATGTTTTATTTGAGAAATTTTGGTTAATTAAGATGCTAAACCCTAACATGATTAATTCAAGAGTTTAAATCATGTTGAGTTAATCCCTGTTGTTATGGGGTACAACTGTTTCCAAATATATGATCTAATGAGTCGGCATCTCGACCAGCCAGACAAGCCGACACGATCTGCCGACTCAGAAGATAGTGTTAGTTGGTACAAAAATCAACATTCCAGAGATTCAAAACTCCTCGGAGTCTACCTGAAGGACAGCCGAGTCGTCACTCCCTCAGTCGAGTCAGCATCATTCCTCAAAGGCATCTCGAGAGGCGGACTCAGTCGACCCTCTTCATATCAAAAGATCGCTACTCAGCGTTAGCCGGCACTCCTCTCGAGTATGACCCAAAATATTACTTCTCAATATTATTTAACCTTTGATGATCATCATTATGTCTCCGTCTTGAGCCGTCTGAAGACTCGTCGGCTGCTGACTCCTAATGTTGCTGAAGTGACCTCTTGTCACTCACAAACCGACAAGACTCGTTAGTTGCTGACTCCTAATGCCACTGAAGTGACCTTCCGTCACTCACAAACCGACAAGACTCATCGGCTACTGACTCCCAATATCATTGAAGTGACCTCCCGTCACTCATAAACCGACACATATAGAACAAAGGGTGACTCAACCTCCAGCTCACCCCTCACCATCGCCTTACAATACACTCATAAAGTGACCAATCTACCCTTGGCATCCTCTATAAATACAGATGTTATTCGCTATAAAAAAGGGATTTTTTGGTTGGCAAGTTGGGGGGTTCGCAAATTGGTAATCTAAACTTTTCTCCTGATCTCAATCTGAGAGATTATTGTCTTTAATGCACATAGCATAAGAACACAATTCTATTACTCTACTCAAGCTCAAGTTCATCAACTAACTTAATCATCAGAGGTACCACGGGGGAAACAAGCCCCGCCCTCTCACGATTCTTACGTGTGCAGGTCATTTCTTATTTGGCAGAAGGATCAGGAATTCCAGCCTAAGGATCGGGCATAAAGTCGGAGGTGGAGTTGGCCCCACCTCTCATCCTCTCCCTCTTCATCGTCAACGTGAAGATTTGAACTACATCCCTCGGCGGAAAGACCCCATCGGCTGTGTGATCTCAGACATCAACAGTTTGATGCCCACCATGGTGCTCACTTTCTTCTCTAAGAGGATATGCCTAATTCTGAGCAGAGGCCTGATCTTGTTCATTCTTGAAAAACACCAAGGACCTAGTCAACTCCTAGGGGTTTAGGCAAACGACTTTTTAGTCGAATGCCAAGCCCTTAGCTCCTCATCAGGATAAGCCCAAGGCACAATGACTCCTTAGTCAGTAATCAAGACCTTGACTCCTCATCAGGGTAAGCCCAAGGCACAACGACTCCTCAGTCGGCACAAAGCCCTTGGCTCTTCTTAAAGGTAAGCCCAAAGGACAACATATGATTCGATTTCGTCTGCTCTCATCGACCATCATGGTCAAGACCTTGGCTTCTCATTAGGGTAAGCCCAAAGCACAATGACTCCTCAGTCGGTACAAAGTCCTTGGCTCTTCTTAAAGGTAAGCCTAAGGCATAACATATGGTTCGATTCCGTCTGCTCTCATCGACCATCATGGTCAAGATCTTGGCTCCTCATCAGGATAAGCTTGAGGCACAATGACTTCTCAGTCGATAACAAAAACCTTGGCTCCTCATCAGGGTAAGCCCAAGGCATAATGACTCCTCAGTTGGCACAAAGCCCTTGGCTCTTCTTAAAGGTAAGCCCAAGGCACAACATATGGTTCGATTCTGTCTGCTCTTATTGACCATCATGGTCAAGACCTTGGCTCCTCATTAAGGTAAGCCCAAAGCACAACGACTCCTCAGTCGACACAAAGTCATTGGCTCTTCTTAAAGGTAAGCCCAAGGCATAACATATGGTTCAATTCCGTCTCCTCTCATTGACCATCATGGTCATGATCTTGGCTCCTCATCAGGATAAGCCCAAGGCACAATAACTTCTCAGTCTGATATCAAGACCTTAGCTCCTCATCAGGATAAGCCCAAGGCACAACGACTTCTTAGTCGGTCACAAAGACCTTGGCTCCTCATCAGGATAAGCCCAAGGCATAATGACTCCTTAGTCGGCAACAAAGACCTTGGCTCCTCATCAGGGTAAGCCCAAGGCATAACGACTCCTCAGTCAGCATAAATCCCTTGGCTCTTCTTAAAGGTAAGCCCAAGGCACAACATATTGTTCGATTCCGTCTGCTCTCATCGATCATCATGGTCAAGACCTTGGTTCCTCATCAGGATAAGCCCGAGGTATAACGACTTCTTAGTTGGCAACAAAGACCTTGGCTCCTCATCAGGGTAAGCCCAAGGCATAATGACTCCTCAGTCGGCACAAAGCCCTTGACTTTTCTTAAAGGTAAGCCCAAGGCACAACATATGGTTCGATTCCGCTTGCTCTTATCGACCATCATGGCCAAGACCTTAGCTCCTCATCAGGGTAAGCCCAAGGTATAACGGCTCCTCAGTCGACACAAAGCCCTTGGTTCTTTTTAAAGGTAAGCCCAAGGCACAACATATGGTTTGATTCTGTTTGCTCTCATCAACTATCATGGTCAAGACCTTGGCTCCTCATCAGGATAAGCCCGAGGCACACCAACTTCTCAGTCGGTCACAGAGACCTTGGCTCCTCATCAGGATAAGCCCGAGGCATAACGACTTCTCAGTCGGTCACAAAGACCTTGGCTTCTCATCAGGATAAGCCCGATGCACAACGACTTCTCAATTGGTCACAAAGACCTTAGCTCCTCATCAGGATAAGCCCAAGGCATAACGACTTCTCAGTCGGATATCAAGACATTGGCTCCTCATCAGGATAAGCCCAAGGCACACGACTTCTCAGTCGGTCACAAAGATCTTGACTCCTCATCAGGATAAGCCCAAGGCACAACAACTTCTTAGTCGGTACCCAAGACCTTAGCTCCATATCAGGATAAACCCATGGCACAATGACTTCTCAGTCGACAACCAATCCCTTGGCTCCTTTTTAGGATAAGCCCAAGGCACAACTCTATGGCCGACTCTCACAGTCACCCCTCGGCCATAGGAGGATTATGAATGCTTAGGTCCAGCATGAAGCCCAGCCTCAGAGTTATCATCCTGCTATTAAGACCTTGGTATCATCATGAGTAAACCCAAGGCATGGTGTTCAATTGTCCGGTCATCTTCGCCAAAAAGACTCAAAGCACTTCGACTTGCCAATCTTCATCGACCGAGGCCCGAGCATCTTGCCCTAACTTTAGTCAAACCGACTCATAACATTCGGGTCGACACAACACAACCAACTCAAGAATTACCACTTGGTTCGCTCAATCAGAGTAATGCTACAAAGCAATCAACAGCCCTAACTTCAGTCCAGAGCTTTATTCATTTCACTTGGACTCGGCTAAAGCCGACTCCAAGCAAAATGGGCCAACTGTTATAGGGTACAACTGTTTCTAAATATATGATACGATGAGTCAACATCTCGACCAGCCAGACAAATCGACATGATCTACCGACTCAAAAGATAGTGTTAGTCGGTATGAAAATAAGCATTCTAGAGATTCAACACTTCTCGGAGTTGACTTAAAGGACAGCCGAGCCGTCACTCCCTCAGTCGAGTTAGCATCATTCCTCAAAGGCGACTTGAGAGGCGGACTCAGTCGACCCTATTCATATCAAAAGATCGCTACTCAGTGTTAGTCGGCACTCCTCCTGAGGATGACCCAGAATATTACTTCTCAATATTATTTAACCTTTTATGATCATCATTATGTCTCTATCCTGAGCCGTCTGAAGACTCGTCGGCTACTAACTCCCAATGTCGCTGAAGTGACCTCCCTTCACTCACAAACCGACAAGACTCATCGGCTGCTGACTCCCAATGTCGCTAAAGTGACCTCTCGTCACTCACAAACTGACAAGAATCGTCGGCTGCTGACTCCCAATATCATTAAAGTGACCTCTCGTCACTCATAAACCGACACGTATAGAACAAATATTGACTCAACCTCCAACTCACCCCTCACCACCGCCTTACAGTACACTCATAAAGTGACCAATTTGCCCTTGGTATCCTTTATAAATACAGATGCTATTTACCATAAAAAGGGGTTTTTTGGTTGGCAAGTTAGGAGGTTCGCAAGTTTGCAGGTTGGCAATCTAAACTTTCCTCCTGATCTAAATCTGATAGATCATCATCTTTAATGCACATAGCATAAGAGCACAATTCTATTACTCTACTCAAGCTCAAGTTCATCAACTAACTTGATCGTCGGAGGTACCACGGGGAAAACAAGCCCAGCCCTCTCACGATTCTTACGTGTGAGGTCATTTCTTGTTTAGCAGAAGGATCATGAATTCCAGCCCAATGATCAGACATAAAGTCGGAGGAGGAGTTAGCCCCACCTCTCATCCTCTCCCTCTTCACCGTTAGTGCGAAGATCAGAACTGCATCCCTCGGCGGAAAGACCCCAATCGGCTATTTGATATCAGACATTAACACATGTTAAGCAAATATGAAAGTTTAAATCTTGTTATATGCCTCATGTTAATAAAATTAAGTTTTTGAATAAAGTTACAAAAATACAAATGTCAAAACATGATCTGTGAAGATCTTCTCTGGTCGGTCGATCGACCAAGGCTAGCCGGTCGACCGGTAAGATCCTGTAAGTGCAATCTGTGCACATTTGTGTTCTGTCGATCAACACCTTAGGAGGCGGTCGATCGACCTGTGTTCTCTTTGTTTGAAGTGTTATTTTTCACACCTTTTGTTTTCGAACGCAAGGTTCAAGGCACACGATGATACACGTACAATCATGAGTATACACGTATAGTGTCATAGCATACACATGGGTATCCCGAAGAGGATTAATACAGTTATTGTTTTGATTATACGGGAGATATAAGTATTTAAACATTATATACTTGTATGGATATCATTGATGAGCACCACTTAGTACTACTTGGGATAGTGCATCGATATACCACTAGTACAGGCCATTGAGTTAGGTTTTAGAATGCTTAATCTAGTAGTCTGTCCCGCACGTAGATGCGATGAGGCTTGTGAGCCGTATACCTAGGATACCTGATTTGGTAGTCCAACCTGCACGTTGATGTGATGAGACTAATGAGCCATTTACACTTTTAGGATGCCGATTTGGTAGTCCGTCCCGCATGATAATGAGATGAATTATAAACTTTACAAGAATTTGCATTGTGATAATTATCTGATAGCCTGAGTCTTGGTGGACACCATTTATGAACATGACTCATCGCTGAGTTATATATGACCGATGTACTTTACTCTTGTAAGTACGCGGGATTATATGCAGTTGTTTACATTATCTTCTAAAGGATAGTGGAAGATATTTTTGGTCCGATATTATGCTGATTTTACTCTCTTGTATTGCTATCCTTTATTCTTAGTTAGGATTGATGATTAACGATTCATAGTTTGAGATATATGGTATATACATGAGGGTTTCCTTGTTTGGATTATTTCGCTCGATGTACCAGTCTCGTGTTATGAGTTTCTAATTATTAATTCTATTTAGATTGTTTATTCTTAGTCTGGTATTGATATTTAGTTATCTACAATTTGAGACATATGGTAATGAGGGTTTCCTTGTTTGGATTATTTCACTCGATGTACTAGATCTTGTGTTGTAGGTTTCTAAATATTAATTCTATTTAGATACAGGGTAAATGATCTAGGTAGACTATGCTTAATAGATAGAGCCTCCATCACATCTAGTAGCCCTGTCCCTGGGGGCGGATGGAGATGATCTTGCTGTAGCGCTCTGATGTTCTTGTTATTTTTCTTTTTATTTTCTAATTCTTTTCAGGCAGCAGTTTAGAGTTCCGGAGAGCTGCAGGATGACAGACTTTCAGCATAGTTATCGTCACATATTTTTAGTAGATAAGACTCCACCATAGTTGATATTTATCTCTAGACATTTAGAGTTTTGTATTTCATCTTGTAAAGGCTGTGTACCTTAGTTTATTTTCAGTTGACTCATATTGAGATACTTCATATTTATTTTAGACTTTAGTTGTATTCAGTTTATTCAGTTGAGACATGATTATATATACTAGATATCTCTTTCTACATCATGTCTATTGTATTATTCCCTCTATTTTGCCTATTTTGTACCTGCACTTGTATTTGATTCCACTAGAGAGATATTACTATGATGGTAAAATGTGTTATTACACAGTATTGGTGCATGTCAGGTTTGACATCTCTAGGCTCACCTTAGACTGCAGCCATGTGTGAAAAATAGGGGCGTCACAGTTGGTATCAGAGCTCTAGTTCAAGCATCCTTAGGATCATCCTGTGTCGAGTCGTGGATCTAGAATAGAGTTTTTAGGATTCATATATAGAGTCCGCTAGGAATTCCTAAAATGAGTGAGGACATATTACGTATATCTCGCAAATTTTAGAATTTTTTATGATAATTATTTTACTTTGATTATAAAGTATTTGCGTGAAAGATATGTGATACGTATTTTGTTCGAATTTTTATTTTGATGATGTTTAACAAATAATCCTTAATATTATTTGTCTAGTGTTTGTATTTTTTTATTAGATATTCTAGACAAACAACGATGTTGGAGGTTGGATGGACTTGCGCCTACACGATCATATCCATTGGAGGATGGAAGGAATATTGGAATGAAGCTTTGCATTTCAAGTTAAGTATAAGTTCAAGCTTTATCCACAATCAAGACGAGCATATTGAAGATCTTCCATCTTGGGTATATTAGCTTAGGTTTATACTTTGTGTGTTAATGCTTAAAGCTCAAATATTATACACATACACGTTTTCTGTTTATCGCTTTCAAGTTAAATCATTTTTATTTGCAAAATAATATGTTTATTTATTAGAGACTTGTTTACACTATTTCATATCTTTTTTTCAAGTCTATTAATCTATTGGAAATCATTTCAAAACTTGTTTGGAATAAATTTCATCAAAATCAAGTTTTGACGATTTCATATTCTTGAATAGTTTATAAAATAAATTATATTTAACAAATAGAAAATATAATTTGAGAAATTATTTTTCTAAAATATTATATTACATGTTTACAAACATTTTTTAAAATTTTATCATGTTTAGAGTTAATTTACTATGTCAGTTTGATTTTAGAAAATCAGGTGTTTCAACAGTTTTTAGAATCTAAAATATCTATATTAAAATATTTATTTCTCACAAATGGGAAGTGATATTTTAGAAATTCTTTCTCTAACATGTTCCTATACATGTCTAAAAACTTCTTTTAAAAGTTCATAATTTTTAGAGTTTATTTACTATTTTAATTGATTTTACAAAGCCAGATACACAAAACTTTAAGAATCTGCCGTTACTGTTCCAACGGCTATATCATCAGTCGACCGATGATACTATCAGTCTACTGATCAAATGTTTTCAGCCTATAACGGCTATTTTTTCCACATTTATCTTTTTGTGGGTTTTTAGCTAGTTTGAGAGGGTATAAAAAGCCCTCTACTTTTATTTGTTTGTAATGGAAGTTCAGAACAAGTTTTACAAGATTTTGAGAGTTTGTTTCAAGTTTTTAAGAGTGTTTTAGTTTATGCAAAAAGAGGTTTACAAGAGGAGGAGATCATTTCTTTGGTGTTTTGGCTTCAATCTCATTCTCTCTCACTCTTGAATCTTAGAGAAGTTTTTCTAAACTTATCTTCTAGCATACTTACATTTTTTATTCGTGTATATATATATATATATATATATATATATATATATATATAT
>BQKN01000126.1:69943-81526 GCA_022839385.1 Asparagus kiusianus | reverse complement strand
TAAATTTTGTTATACATAAATGCATAGTGTGTAGTTTTATTAGAAGAATTTTCATGGGACTTTACACATAAGTCCATAAGTTTGTTGTTATTAAAATACAAGATTTCAATGTTGAATCTAAAGTGGATATTCTACTTTTAACATGATTCAACTTAATGTTTTCCACACAAGCATTATTATTAGAAATAGAACATACACTATCAATTTTAAAAGAATTAAGCTCTTTTTTAATGTTCTCAACTTCTAATATAGCATCACATTTTTCATGAAACAAACTAACATTATCTAATTTTAATTTTTCATTTCATTCTTTAAGATTAACATTTTCATTTGCAATAAGATCAAACTTAGTGGCTAGTGTTTCATGAGAGGATTTTAATTCGACATGCTTGTTTTTTAAGTCAATAAAGCTACGTTGCAATTTTTTATAATCATGCATCAATAATTCATAACCATGTGTAAGTTCATCAATAGTAAGATCATCGTCGTTATCGGACTCGCATACCTCACTAGGGTTATCGCCTAGTGCACATGTGTATGATGAGGCTCTATGTGATCTTGAAGAGGGAGCTGTCAAAGATTGTCGGATCGCTTCCAAGTCCACTTGATGTGCTTTAAAAAGTTTTCATATTGTATAAGCACTATCAAAATGAGCAAGTTCGTTAGAAATACATGGTTCAAAAGCGTTATGTAAAAATTCTAACACCAACTTGTTTATTGTAAATATTTTCTTATCATGATTGCTCCACTTGGATTTCTCCAAAGTGGGTACAATATAAGCATTGTCAATTACTTCCCATAAATCGATATTTCTAGACTCAACAAAAATTTTGAATCTAAAGCACCATTGTTCATGAGAAGTTTCTATATTTAGGAGAAACATTTATGTCATAGCCTACACTGAACATAACCATAATATATGAGCAAGTTAAATATATAATATCAAAACAAGATTAGCAACCATATTAAAGCTTGGACCATTAATTTAAGGTGATTAAACCTTAAATCAAGAATACCAAACTCTGATACCAATTGAAAACACCCTAGAGGGGGAGGGGGGTGAATAGGGTTTATGCTAATCTTATTAGATATTAATACCGATTAAAACATACTATCAAATATATCCTAACAATATTTATATACAATAGATTAAGGCAAGGATATATAAACAAATAATAACTAAACAAGAGTGATAGTGCACAAAAACAATCACAAACACACGATATGTTCACAGAGTTCGGTCAACCACTTGACCTGTGTCTTCGCTCCTCACCTCGAGGAGATCTCTACTATCACAATCGAGTTTTCTATGCTCACCCGAATAACGTTTACACCTCACAACTCGATTTTCTAGTTTAACGAAAACTTTATAACTTACACACTTGCAATCACACTCTACACCCTCTAAGTGTTGGCCTAGCCCATGTCACCTTCCTTAAGTGTTCGGAATTACAACTTCTTACTAGGCTTTACTACCGACCCCACTCCTCTTGGAGCTGACCCTATCTCTCACCATACACTTCTCTCGGTGTACAAGTGTAATACAACGTGTAACTCATAATAAAGTTCAAAATACAATATTTTGTTCTCTATAATAGATGAGAATATAATATAAGCTCACTCTCATAATATCACAATCCCACAACCCAATATATGATATATGAAATACTAAAAGCTCAAATAGGATGTGTGTGATAAAATGAGTATAAATAAAATCTAACTCAATTAGCAAACTAGCAATAATAAGAATGTGAAAATCAATAATTAATTGCTAGAGAAAATAGTTAGAAAAACTTCTCTATAAACACAATACAGGATGAAGAAGATTGAGGATGAATTCCTCAATTGAAAATGTAAGCTTCCTCTTTGTAAACACAAACTCAAGAAACTTAAACAAACTTTAAAACTCTTTAAACTATTTTTAAAACTCTCTTAGATAGATCTTAGAAGTGAAACAATAGGGGGTTTATATAGGATGAAAACCAAGGCTCAAAACCCAAGAAAATCTAGCAAACCTCTTCTTGAATTGGTGCCTCCTCTTCCTGAAGAGGTACCTCTTCTTGAATTGGTGCCTCCTCTTCTCGAATCGGTGCTTCTTTAGTGTGAACTAGAGCCTTGATAAGGGAGCCCACCTATCGAGTAGCATGTGGACGAGGTAAGATAGTGGCCCCTGCATGTATGGATACCAGCAGACTGGTCTATTGGTTGATTGCCTCGGGAGTCATTTTAACTGCAATGAAATTAATGAAAAAACTTTAGTTTATATACTAAAATGACCTCCATAAAATCAAAAGTTAATGATTCAAAATACCTGAGGTGGGAGCTGTAACCTCCAAGACCTGTTCACGAGGAGGACTTAAGACACCCAAGTCCCCGATAGGAGATTCAGCTTTGAGAATATGAGGAAAAACTGACTCATCCTCATCATGATCCCGGAAGGCGTCATCTATGGCGGCATCGCTACCGCCAGAGTAATCGACGTCCTCCTCCTCCTCCTTTTCGTTTGCAGAAGAGACAATGGTATCAGCATCCACTGCTCCTACTTAAAGTTAGAAAAAACATGAGGTGATCAGATTCAACTTTATAATTAAAAGAGGAATAAGAGAATTTATACCTTCCAAAATGATCGATTGAGTGTCTTTGGCCTCGGTGGTCGACGGAGTCAAGATGGTAGGTGGAGTCACTCCTGAGCTTGGGTCAGGATCAAGTGTGGCATGGCCCTCCCTCGCTTCAGTTGTTGTCACTGCTTTATCGTGGCGAGCTTTTTTGGCCACCTCTTCATCAGAAGTCCCAACGTCTGCCTCCCGTTGACGTTTCAACTAAATTAGGAGATCGGGAGAAAAAACTGGCATCCGTAATGTTCGGCAATGGGACCCCTAAGTTGCTCCAGGAATACCCTAACCCGAGCCAACTCCTCTGTTATTTCAGTCTCTTTGTAAGAGGGGAGCTGAGAGAGATCATATGGAGCTTGAAATTTCATGCCCGAGAAATCGCCCAGCCCCTTATAAAGCCCTCATAAGCCTCTGAGTCTTCTTGAGGAACCTCTTCAGACACCGTGACTCTGTGCTCTTCCCACCTCGACACGTAGGAAACTCCTCCTGAGCAACGCCTCTGTGCCTCCAAGCAGGACTCGTAGGGATTGAACCTGCCAGAGTCACGTTCGCACTCCGATACCACTTACAAAACATAAGCATATGGCGGAGCGTGTGGTCCCTGAGTGGCAACTCAAAACATGCTCTAGTGCATCCCGTGTGGGTCCAGAGCCAACTCCGCATGCCATCTATCAACCCTCCCTTATAACTTAACCTAGAGTTAATATTCCCTACATACAATTGATCATACCCGAATTGACGGGAAAATCTACAGGGAAGATAGGGTTCCATATAGCACAATGAGCCCATCCAAAGGACATGATAGCCTTGTCAAATGTTGACCAGCCATCAGAAGCCACCTAAGGATACATTTGTATTGTTGTCCCCTGTCGATGTGTCTTGGAGAGACTCACTATATCCTCTATCTGCAAAATAGGGGAAGCACCAGTAGAAGATGTAATTACTGAGAAAGACAATGCTTTCCTCACCTCTACAATTTGTTTGTACTTCCATGTGGACTTCTCTAGCCTCTGAACAAAGGGAATTAGCTTCCCTTCCTATCGTGCAACTAGTGCACTCATGAGGCACTCACAATGCAGCACGTACCACACCATCAAGTAGGTATATAGCAGATTGACATGGGAACTTTAGGTTTTAGCTATCTCTTCTCCCCCTTCCACCTCGACAAACGACACTCTATAGAACTGTGTCATAAGGGTCCGGAGTCCACTTTGTATGCATGCTACCATAGCTAGCAACAATGCATATGACTGTCCATAGGCCAAACGAACCGCGGGATAGACGACCTCCACCGGGATCGCCTCAAAAGAGTGTGTGGAGACCACACATCTTTTTAACCATAGCATAAGATACCCGACATGTAGGGCCTTAGCTGATATCGGGGATTCATCTTGGTGGTGGAATGATTCGAAAGTCGTCCCCACCTTGAATCCTCTTTCATTATGTTCGAGGGTTTCTACGACCTTACCCCTAAATATTCTCTTCTCTACCTCCACCCGATCACAAGTGTTTAGTGGCAGGATGAGCATCTTCTTATCATCATTGTGCCTGAACAAGTGATCAGCCCAATTCTTGTGGCTGATTCCTGGGGTCCTCTTCTTCTTGCCCGTATGATCCATCACCTTGATGGTGTTCAGACATATGTGATAATGGCAGAGAAACTCCCATAGAGTCTCCACCATATGAGGGAACTTGTCCGAGAGATATTCAATCTCTTGTTGGCTAGGGACATACTCTTCATATGAGAACTATTCAATCTCTTGTTGGCTAGGGACATACTCTTCATATGAGAACTCCCCCATCGGCAGGCTTGACACTTCATTCATTTTATGAAGTGCAAATCCTAGTTCCCCATTCAGGGTGAAGAATGTACCACTCTTGGGATAGTATAGTTCTAGTATACTCTGGAATTGTGAGGCATTAATCTTCAGGCTATACTGGGTGGACCTGATAGCAGAGTATAATTTTGTACCCTATATATCGGAGTTTTCTGCTAGGATGAACGTTGTAATCCTAAACCACCAAGGACTATTGCCAAGTGCAAAATGGATCCACCTCGGAGCCCTAAAGTCCTTTGGAGAAAATTATCCCCCAATATTAAAGAAGATATGATAGAAAGTCTTCATCATCACAGCTGTATCCCCCATAAGTAGGTTGCTTTGCAACAGACTAGGATATAGAGTAGTGATGCACTTGCTGGATTTGCCAATCCTAAAACTAGTGGTAGAACCTGTGAATATCCTATAGGTTACCCTGTCTTGAGTCGGAGCTAAGTCCCAATTCATCATGCGAGGGATGAAAAGCGATCGCAACTCCACGATCGAAAACCCCCTTTGCATGTTGGGGATACAATAAAGCACGCCATTGACGATGCGTAACCATTTACCCTCCCCAAGGAGTAGACTTATTGGATCAGTAACTGAGTCTCCAAAGAGGAAAGAAGGCTTCCTCATTTCCCTTCTCGTCATATCGGTAAGAACGACATCGGTGATGAGCTCACGCAACGTCAGATGATGCCTCTCAGTGACCCTTCGTACTAATTTCACAGAGCTGTTAGCGAAAAACATCAGTATAGGATCGAGTAGTAGGAACCTGGGCGGGGCTGAGAAGCCTGTACCACCAGCAAGGCCAAAAACACTGACTCTCAAAAGAGCCTCATCAGAAAAAGCAACTGCAAAACAAAACAAAAAAAAGAATAAAAGGGAGGAGTTAGAAAATTTTGACTCAAAGTTGAAAATTTTACTAAGTCTTTAAAACAGGCGGACTGCAATGTGCAGGCGAGCTCCACCATACAAGCGAGCTAATAAAGCTCGCTGATGCGACATAATTATGTACCAAAATTACAAGTACATGATTGATCAAGTTATAGTATAAAAAGTTATCGATCCCATGAGGAAGGTGATTTTAAGAGATTATTAGAATTGGTTCTTATGTTTTGTGCATGACAAAAATAGGATTAAAGAATAAGTGTGATTATGGAGAGAGATATGATGAGTGATTGTTTTGAATATATGCAAGTGATAATAAATTGAATTTTGGAGGAGAGAAGAAAGAATCAAAGAATAAAATAAAAAGCAAGAATAAAAAGAGAAAAATCAAGAAAACAAAAGATGGAGGATTCAATTAAAGATATGAGTGATCTAGAATTGAATCCACTAGCTAATCTTAATTATAAAATACAAACTATTCTCTTTTTATCATATTTCAACTTAGATTTATTAAGCATAGACTATCAAACCATTTAAGAAAAGTATAACCTATCAAATTATCATCTAAGTCAAAATAAAAATCATGATAAGAATAACAAAAAGATAGTAATCCTAGAATTCATAAGTATAACCTATCAAATCACTCAAGATAAGCATAGATTATCAAATTCTTCTTCTATCAATTAGTTCTCTAGTTGATTATCCTATACATGACCATTTTAAGTGTAAGAGAATAATTTGCATAACATAAAGGAAATTAGACTAGTTTTATACAATTCTAATATTACTATAAGAATTAATTTCACATCTTAAGAAATAAAAGCAAGAAGAAAAAGAACTAATTACAAAAATAAAAATAAAAAATCTAAACGATGAACAAAAAATAAATCTAACTACAAAGAATTAAAATCTAAACTACAAAATAAATTATAAAAATTAAATGTAAGAAAATAAATCTACTCTACAAATTAAAGTGTAAAAAGAAATAAAAAGACAAGAAAATAAATCTATACTACAAGCATGAATGTAAATCTAACTAATAAGTAATAATAAAGAAATTACTAAAAAGAAATAAAAGAGAAAAATAAAAGAAATGCAAACCTTCAAATTGCTCTTCATCTCCATCCTCATCATTCAACAATGAGGAGAAAAGAAAAATTTAAAGTGAAAAAAATTCTTTTATTGATTGCAAAAAAAAGTTATAATTTTTGGAAGGTCTTCTCAATTAAGAGTAACCCTCCTCTCCAAATAGAGTTACAAAATTTTTCACACCTCTAACCCCTCACTCTCTACCCCTATTTATAGTAAACATCAATGAATGAGAGCCATTGGATTAAAATCTTATCCAAAAACAATAATTTTTAGCCACTAATCTGTAACAGACTACCGGAGGTATCGATGCTGGCATCGATACGGGCATCGATGCTGGCATCGATACGGGCATCGATGCTAGCATCGATACCACAATCGATGCTGGCATCGATGTCAAGAGCTCTCCTTTTTCAGCCCGTAGTTTTTTCTTGTATTTTGGCTTTTGGGCTTGGGCCTTTGGTATCTTGAGCTTTAATTCTTCTTTTTAGCTTTGGCTTTTGGATAATTTGGCAATTGATTTTCCAATGGGCTTCTTTGCTTCATTTCTTCATTTAATAAAGGGGTTTTTATTGAGAGATGAGAGTTTGAGATTTATTCTTCATTAACAAGCACAACTCACCTTACAAATAGAGCTCGCTTGACAAGTAAAGCTCGTCTAACCAGAATAGAGCTCGCCTGACAAGAAAGCCCGTCTGAATAGCAGAGCTTCACTTAAGTAAACGAAGCTCACCAGAAGGTGAACGACTCATGTTCATCTTCTCAAACCAGTTCCACAGTTCTTAACTTACCAGAATATGGTGGGGATACGCCGAAGGCGGCTGTAAAGACAATGGCGGTTCTAGAGGCGGCGGAAGAGGAAGCTTTCCTCTTCCCCTTTGAGGCGAGAACTTTAAATTTCGGGGCCATATCAGAATTGAGAAAGAAACGAAGGGAGATGAGCTCTGTTTTTCTCTTCTCTTTAAAAGCTCAAGCAAAAATTTTCTAAAGTGTTCAGTAAAATTACGCTAGAGAGGGGTGAATAGGGTAATGTGCTAATCTAATCTGATTTAATATCAATTTAAAACTTATTAACAATATATTCTTGTAAGTATGATCTAATTATGAGCAAGAATATGTAATATAAACAAAGGGCGATATAAACATAAACTAAAATGCAAATGAGATAGTGTAAATAATCAACACAAACACACAAAGATGATAACGGAGTTCGGTCCTTCCAACCTACGTCTCCGCTCCCCACTCCCGAGGAGAATCCACTATTACAACGGGTTTTCAACGTTCACTCAAAACATTTACATAATCAGTTTTCTAGCTCACCGAAAACTTTCATAATCTCATACACTTGTAATCACATTCTACACCCTCTAAGTGTTGGCCTAGCCAGTGCCGCCTTTATCAAGTGTTTGGAATTACCACCTCTCACTAGGCTTTACCACTGAACCCACTCCTATTGGAATCGATCCCGTCTCTTACCATACACTCCTCTCGGTGTATAAGTATATTACAAAATGTATCTCACAATTAATCTCAAGTAAAAAGATTTGTTCTCTATAATAGATAAGAACTCAACGTAAGCTCACACTCAATGATACAATCTCACACCACAACCAAATTATACTTAATGTGAAATACTAAAAGCTCAAAGTGGTGTGTGTGATCAGTGAGGAATAACAAAACTAAACTCAATATAAAATCTAGCTTAATGAAATGGATAATCAACAAATATAAACATATAACGCTAGAAATTGAGTTCAGAGAAAATTTCTCTAAAAACAAGAGTGAGAGAGATGAGAGATTGAAGCTCAAACATCAAAGAATTAATCTTCTCCTCTTATGTAAACTTCTTCACATAAACCAACTTGAAAACCAAACTTAAACACACTTAAAACTTTGAAAAAAAACCTTTTCAAACTCCCTTAAACATCCATGACAAAATAATGAGAGAAGAGGGCTTATATAGCCTCCCAAACTAGCCAAAAAACCCCAAAAACCCACAAAAATTAGAACTAGCCATTTACTAGCCGTTATAGGCTGAAAAGACACTATAAGTCGACTTATTACAGGTGTAAGTTAACTTTTAAAGTCAACAGTTTCAGGTTTTGGCAGTTTCTAGAATTTTGTGTATCTGGCTTTCTAAAATCAATTAAAAATAGTAAATTAACTCCAGAAATCATGATATTGAGGGAAGTTTCTAAACATGTAGATAAACATGTTAGAGAAAGAATTTCTAAAATATCGCTTTTCGTTTGTGAGAAATAACTGTTTTAAAACAGATATTACAGATTCTAAAAACTGTTAAAACACTCGATTTTATAAAATTAATTTGACATAGTAAATAACATCCAAAAATGATAAAATTTCGGAAAATATTTATAAAAATGTAATAGAACATGTTAGAAAAATAAATTTTTACATTGCATTCCCCATTTATGAGAAACTCATTTATTTTGCATACCGGTTGAAAGTATGAAAACGTCAAACACTTTTAAGTGTTTGGTAATCAATGTGTTTTTTTGTTTTGTTTTTATAAAAAACATCATGCCATGGTATTTCTTTTTTAAATATGTTTTGAAAACACTATTTTGGTCAAACTAGTTTGACCATTTATATAGCGGTAGTGGGCGGCCGGGCGACGGCGGCCAACGGCGACAGGTGGATGGCGGGTGGCTAGCAGTCGGCCGACGGGTGGTGGGTGAACGACGACCGTCGGCTACCAGCGGGTAGCGGCGAGTAGCCAACGGGCGGGCGACGGCAGGCCGACAGGTGGTCGACGGGTGTCAGGTGGCCGGCGGTGGCGGGTGGCTGGCGAGCGGCCGACGGGCGGGTGGTCGATGGGTGGTGGGAGGCGGTGGTGTCAGCGGCGAGTGGCCGGCCAACGGGCGGGCGACGACGGGCCGAGGAGCGGCGGCGGTGGCAGCGGTGGCGAAGTCGGGCGGCAGGTGGCCGGTGGCCGGCCGATGGGTGGGCGGCGGTGGCGGTAAGACGACGGACGGGCGGTGGCCACGGGGTAGCGGCGGGCCCGAGGGCGGCGAGATGGCAGCGGGCCGACAGTGACGGGCGAGCGGGCGGCGATGGCTTAGATGAAAAAACGGAATCTCAAAACACCTTTTTGGTGTTTTGAGAAAAGTGTTTAATTTTTAGATTTTGTAAATGGACAAGTTAAAAAAACGCCTCGGTTACCAAACACTTTTTTGTTGGAAAACAAAAACAAAAGCGGCAAAAACGCCACGGTTGCCAAACACTAACTGTTTTTGAAGAAATGATTTCAAACAAACTTGAAAATTCTTTTGAATGGATTTATAGACTTATGAGAAGATGTAAAATAGTATCACTAAGTCAATAATCTTAAAACATATTATTTTCTCAAATACATTATTTTTTAAAACGAAAACAATGAAATGAAAGCAATAAAATGAAAGCAATGTGTGTGTATAATTTGAGCTTTAAATATAACCACACAAAGTATAAACCCAAAATACTATACCTATACCCAAGTAAGTGATTTTCAATTTGCTTGTCGATCTTGGTTTGCGGAGATGAAGCAATATAAATCTTGACTTGAATTATGATGGCTTCAATCCATGTTCCTTCCATCCTTCAATGGATATGATCGTGTAAGCGCAAGTCCAACCAACCTCCGACTGTGTTGCTTGTCTAGAATACCTAATAGGCAAATACAAACTCTAGGCAAATGGTATTAGTGATTATTTATAAATTATCATCAAAACAAAGGTACTAACAATCTCCCTCTTTTTAATGATGACAAACAATCTACACAAAGAGTATATATAAAATATGCAATAAAGAAAAATACCCATAAATACTCACAAATCATTTGTTTCTCCCCTTTTGTCAACATCAAAATGGGGATAAGGAATAAGAGAGCGAAAGCTCCCTTATCAATAAGCACGGTGAGTATAAAAAAATATAGGGAATAGCTCCCCCTATCAAAATACCATATAAAATTATGACTCCCCTGGGTTCACACAAGGCTGCAGTCCGAGGTAAAACCAGGAATGTCAAACCTGCCATGCATCACACCGTGCAATAACATGTTTCACCATCACAATTTCTATCTCTCTAGTTGAATCAACAACAGGTGTAGTACAAAGCAAGTAAAAGATTTTATAACAAAAACTTGATGACATGATAGAACATCGAATTAACACATCTCATCAACCAAATAAGCTGGAATACATAGTCAAAACTAAAATGAATAATAACAATCTGGAGATCTCAACATGTCTCAAAATACATAATATCTGATACAGGAAATGAGGCACACAGCCTTTACAACTCTAGAACATAGACCTCTCTAGTCTAAAATATCTCAAGTGGAGTACAAAATAAAAATACATCTAATAAGAGGATAAATAGACACTAGTAAGGGTCGCCCTCAACTTGCGACTCTCCGGGCTCCTGGCTCGTTACCTGAAAGGGGGAGGGACAACGAGCGTCAAAGCGCTAGCGAGCAACATCACAACCAACCCCAAGGGATAGGGCTCGTTGTATATAAAAATACAGTTAATACATAATAATATAAATCATTTACACAAACATTAATGGGTTTTAGTACTTAGGGAAATACAACACGAGCATAGGAACGTCGAGCGAAATAATCCAAACAAGGTAACCCTCATGTATATACCTTGTATCTCAAATTATAGATCCCTAAATACAAAACCCGAAGTTGGTCACAAAAACAATAAAGAAAAGAATACATACCCATCTCTACCGATAAAATGTAAATAAAGCGAAGCTACAATAGGTGTCATGTTCAACCTAGGTAGCTATCATGCCCCAGCCAAAAGCAATATGTCGCGTACCCAACTTGGTTAAATAACATGATCAAGGTTTAGCAAAAGTTTAAAACATGATTGAAATGGATTATAGTCCAACACGAGGACTCTAATGGATTATAGTCCAACACGAGGACTTTAATGGAGTATAGCCCAACACGGGGACTTGAAATAGATTATAGTCCAACACGATGACTGTGCATAGAAAGATATACCTATCCTATTCCTGTGCATGCCCTGCTGTACTGATCTAAACCTATGCCACAAATGTCATCTTACATGTACAGATGAAATCAAGATTTACTACAAATTTAATATCCGATAGACAAGGCAACACCCCAAGTTCAAGAATAGTAGACAGTACCCTCGAAC
>BQKN01000126.1:33044-50786 GCA_022839385.1 Asparagus kiusianus | reverse complement strand
TGGGAATTCTATTAAGTACTCTGTGAATCTATGGCAGATCATATGAAATAGGCAGAACATGACATACACTATTAATTTTAAGTGAAATATAAATGTTGTATAAAATCTGTGCTAACAATATACAAAAGCAAAGCACGCATATTAAATTTGTAATTTTTACATTGTTGTTAATGTTTTATTATTTTCTTGTATTTTATTTTCTGTTGTGTTCTTAAATGTAATATTTTGGTAATATCAATAATAAAAATATAATATTTTAGCAATCAAGTTATTTTAATTAATAAAATAATATTTTATTGTTTTATTAGTTTAATTTTTTAAATAATAAATCATTTTGTTTGAAAATATGTGAAAAAATAAAATTTGATATGTGGGGTTAATTGTTGAAATAGTTAAAAATATAGTGAATAAATAATAATAATATGAAAGTAGATAAAAAAGAATATACTGAGAATTTCTTTTTTGGTGTAAAAAATGGTGCAATGGGTTGGAGATGAATTACTGTTAGATGTGATTTTTGCATCATTTTTGATTTTACACCATTTTGATGCGATGGGTTAGAGATGCCATTAGAGATAATCCCGAAAAGCTACAAGAAAGGCTCAAAATACGATACCTTCGTAGCTGGCGTTTTTTGTTTTTTGGGAGGCTTCCCGGGGCCGGGGGAGGGGGGTTGGTTCCATCCGAATCCGACCCGTTAAACCCCTCAAAAGAAACCCTAAGAAAGAGGAAAACAGAAACAACCAAAGAGGTTGACTGTATTTACCGATCCTACCCCGTACCCCGCCCGAAATCGTACCCAACTCCTCCCCGAACCCCCATGGAAGAGGCCCCCTTGTCCCCGTCCCTCCCCGCACCCCTCCTCTCCCTCATTTGCCCTTCTCCGTCCCGCAATATCACCATCCCTGCCACCGGCACCCCCATTTAATTCCCTTGTCTTCGTGCTCTTGAAAACCAAGAAGGAAAAAAATGGCTTTGAGCTGTGGCCTGAGCTCAATTAATGCGTCCCTGACCTCGTTGGGTATGAAGCCGCAGCGCCCTGAATTGTGCCGCCTGCGTTCGAGGTCCGATCAATGCATCTCTGTGTTTTTCTTAAAAAGTACAGATTTTGATGGGAACATTAGACGCGGTTTTCTCTTTTATTACTGTCAGGGATAAGTTATTGATTTGCTCCCATTCTGTAGGTTGCTGTTTGTCGGCTTCAATCATTTCTGAGTTGCATATTTCAGTATGAACTGTATTGAATTTGTTACTAATTTGGGCATTCAGGGGGGTTTTTCAGGTTTTGCTATCGGGAAAAGTAGCTGATTTTTATGTGTTGGTTTTTTCTTTCTTTTGGATTTGCTTCACTTTGTTTTTTCTTAATTGTTGAAGTAGGTTTTTTTTTTTATTATAGAAACAAGCATAATGTTTTCCTGGAAGCAGTAGAAGTAGGATCTACCTCTTTTACTTCTGCTGCTTCTTGGCTACGTGCCGTACAAACAAACAAGCCCATATTCAATGTAGGACTACATAGACACTGGCTTTGTTGAGTTGATGCAAAACTCATTGGAAGCTTTTTTCAAAGATGGCCAACCCAACTTTTCAGTTAACAAAATAAGTTAACATTTTTTTTTATTCTTTTCTATTTCTTGAATGCTTATTTGAATGCATCTTATGTTTCTTCATCTTCTCTTTTGCACAACAAATTCGGATTGGCAGATGGAGATCTCCAAACGCAGCTGTTACTCAAGACTTTCACCTTCCCATGCGCAGTTTTGAAATTAAAAACAGGTCAGTTCCTGTAATTTGCTTTTAAAATAATGATGATTGTTTATTTTTAAATTTAGTGCTAACAGGTCCACTGTTTCATTTGGTTTATCAGACATTAGTTGCTGAGATTCACTGCTAGTTAATTTTGTCTGCAACTTGACATAAGTAGTTTTCTTTAGTTCTGTTCAAGTGTTTTATTTGGTCTTTCGTTTTCCAAAACCTATGATGAGTAAGTGTAACGTTTCTGAAAACAAAAACGATCATATGCAAGATTTATACACTCTGAAGTTTGTGGTTAATATGTTAGACAATGACAATGTAATAAATTAATTTCGAGCATGAGCAGCATAAGGGTTGTTTATTTCAGTCTCTCTTTTGGTGCATGATAAAACAATATTTTGGGACAATGAACAAAATTTTGCAATTTTTTGGATTCACTCTGACTGTAAGTGGAGTGTTTGATCGAATATATCTTCATCTTCTTGTCTTCAGTCACTTGCAACTGCAATTATAAATTTCAGAGGACTATCGGGCCAAAAAATATTACTGTTATTATTGATTACTTTGGTTATGATTAACATAACTAGATGATGTCAAACATAATTGCTGTTGGTTGATGAATGGGAGCTGAAGTGTTTTTGAGATCGGACCATGAAAGGAGAATAAATACCTAGTTGTTATTTCTTGTGAGAGAATTATTTCTGTGTGAAGAAAAACCTTAGAAGAGCCTTATTCACTAGCTATTGTTTAGAAGCATCCTCACCTCAGTGCTTGTTATATTTAACTGTTATTACCCTCTGTTAGCTATCTAGGCTACATGGTATTAGAGATTCACTTACCTGTTAATGGTTGACGGTGGCAGCTTAGTACAATTAGGATAGTGTCCAATAAAATGTTGCTAGGCGGCTATGTTACATGGGTGTGGGTGCGGTTCGAGTATGGGGCACCGTAAATTTGTAAAATGTAGGATACATGGATATGACTATATATATGCATATTGAAACTAATAATTTCATGAGATCAATATGTATTTTCATTCACATGTTATGAAAACTAAAATTCCTATAGTATTTTTATTTTTAATTTATTAAGTAGATTATAAGTTAGTGCTCGTCTTTGAACTAGATATCTAACAATCCGTTAAAATCATATTTCTAAACTGGGAATGGTTGAAAAATACCTATCTTTGTTCAACGAGTTGCAAGAAGTATATGTCAAGTGTAAGATATACATCTAAGAAGAATATGACCAGTGTTTTAAACAAAAAGGTGTATTATATAATTGAATACATATCTAAATAATTGTATTCATTTTCAAGGATTGTCCAAACAAGTGTCCAAGGAGTGTTGGAGTCAGAGGCATGATGAACATGAGTATGAAGGCCCAGACAAGGTGTCGAATAACTTAGCTAGGAGGTGATCTAGGTCAATAGAGAGAGCACCGATAAGATTTGATGAATTTGTGTGTTTAAACTTTAAATTTGCAAGTGGGAAGTCCACATCAAGAATTTAAAAACAAAAGCTTGAATATTGGTTTACACATTGTGCACAACCCTTTTGAAATTCAACAACTTTCCCATTTCCCCGAACATCTATGTAGATTACGAGTTTGGCAAGTTGAATACAAGATTTGTAGCCTATATTGGAATTTCGATATGAAGATATGGAACTCCTTTAGAAGTTCATTTCCATTTATTTTAATAATCAAGTTTGCTTGATCCAGTATTTTTCTTTGGGTTCTCTATTTTTTTTGGTATATTGGAGATTAGTTGTGAAAAAAGTACTATATTCCTTGGAAGGTATACCTAGAGTATAAATAACTTAATAAATCAAAAGAAAAAATTGTCATTCTGTGAATTTCTTTAAAGATGCTATGTTCAATGAATGATATTTATATTTTGATTATGATGCTATGGACTAAGGGGCGGAATAACAAAAGAGTGCATTAGAGGGGGTTAGAGATGACTTCTATTTTGAATAACATAGAAGAGAATCAATTGAGATGGATTGGTCATGTGCTATGAAGAACATCAATAAGATTATAGTGATACTTGACGGGGTTAGGAGGATTAGAGATAGGTCTAGGAGCACTTGATTGGAAGTAATTAAGAAAGAAATTTTATTGTTTAATTTTACAAAGGAGATATCATTAACACTGAATGAAAGAAACGTGGTTTATGTAGCCAACCTAAGAACAAGGTCTATGTAGCTAACCTAAAAAATATTGTGAAAGAAAAATATTATATTCCTTGAAAGGTGTACTAACTTACTAACCCAAAAGAAATAAAATATCATTCTGTGATTTTTTTTTAAAGGTGCTACATTTAACTAATGATTGCAATTTCCAATCTATATTTAGATTAAGATACGATCTTTTTTCCTTTCGATTAGTAAACATAAGAAAAACGAGAGTAGCATAAATAAGATTTTTACAATGGATTTGTGGATATTCACTAAGGGATGGGATTTAACAAATGAGGGCATTCGTAGGAGGTTAGAGTCCGCTTCTATTGAGAGTAAAATGGGAGAGAATCAATTGAGATAGTTTAGTCGTGTGCAATAAAGAGAGACAATATTATACTTACTGGGGGTAAAGAGGATTACATGTAGGTCTAAGAGAACTTGGTTGGAAGCAATTAAGAAGGAAATTCTATTATTTAACTTAACAAAGGAGATAGCCCTTGATAACTGAATGAAAGAACAAGGTTTATATAGCCGACCCAACAATTTGGTAAAAAGGTTTTTTTGTTGTATTACTACAAACAAGCTCATCCTTCAATGCTTTGTTATTTTATGGCAGATCTCTTCTTTCTTCATTTGTTTTTCTTGCCATTAATTTTTGTTAGATCCTTACAAACACAGGACATCAGTGGATGACATAAAATGTCTCAGATTAATCACAGCCATCAAGACCCCATACCTACCCGATGGAAGATTTGACCTTGAAGCTTATGATGCTCTAATGAATATGCAAATTGCTAATGGCACTGAAGGGGTGATAGTAGGAGGCACAACCGGTGAAGGCCAACTAATGACTTGGGATGAACACATTATGCTCATTGGTCACACTGTCAACTGTTTCGGCACAAAAATCAAAGTTATAGGGAACGTCGGAAGCAACTCTACAGGAGAAGCAATCCACGCGACTGAACAGGGTTTCGCTGTTGGTATGCATGCAGCCCTTCATATAAACCCTTATTATGGCAAGACTTCAATGCAAGGCCTTTTCTTGCATTTTCAAAGTGTTCTTTCTATGGGTCCCACAATCATATACAATGTGCCCTCAAGAACTGGACAGGACATTCCTCCTTCGGTAATACAAGAAATTATGCCAAACCCTAACTTTGCCGGTGTTAAAGAATGCATGGGAAATGAGAGGATTCAAGGGTACGCCGATAAAGGGATTATGATTTGGAGTGGGAATGATGATCAATGTCATGATTCTAGATGGGGATTCGGGGCTGCTGGTGTTATATCGGTTGCTAGTAATCTCGTGCCAGGCTTGATGCATTCTCTAATGTTTGGAGGGTTGAATCCTTCGCTTAATTCGAAGCTGATGCCGCTGTTTGAATGGTTGTTTCGCGAGCCAAATCCAATTGGACTCAACACTGCTTTAGCTCAGTTAGGAGTTGTGAGACCCATTTTCAGGTTGCCTTATTTTCCTCTGCCTCTTGAAAGTAGAGAGGAGTTTGTGAGAATCGTGAAGGATATTGGGAGGGAGCATTTTGTGGGAGAAAAGGATGTGCGGGTTCTTGAGGATGATGAATTTAGCCTGCTGAGCCGTTATTAGCTCATAAACTATGGTTGAGTATAGTTGACTCGGGATTAGCATTTATGTTGAGCATGATAAAAATTGCAAAAACTTCTCTGAGATAAACAGTATCTATGTTTGTCGTTGAAGCGATAAACAGTATCTATGTTTGTCGTTGAAGCTTCAAATTCTCGCAAAAACTTATTTTGAACTTTGTGATAGTAAACTAGTATTTATTAATAGGCTTCTGTTTCAATTCATGCTGGAACGTACTAAATGGTTCTCTTTTACTCTGTTCCTTGCTCATCTGAGCTGTTGAAAGGTCTCAGGCGCAAAACTAGTTATTTGTGGCCTATGTTTAACAAAAAAATTTTTAGCTATTGTTTATCAACCAAGCATGATAATTCTAAAAATGGTTAAAATGGGGTGAAAGAGCGAAAGAAAATCAAACTACGGTCAAAATTATATTACTGAAATGAAGCTCAGAATAGGCAAACTCACACACTCAATTTCTTCTCACATGATGATTTCAAGAGTCTAATGGACAATATATGATTTTTTCCCCCTTTTTGGACGCAATTCGAATAAATTGTTTGACGAATAAATTGTTTGACAATTAATCAGTCTCCGGAGAATTTTCATTGAGCTCTCTGTGACAACTGCCAATGACAGGGGAAGATCTTTTAAAGCTATAATTTACAAGCGCTCGGATCTTTAACCTGCACTCTGCTACTGCTGCTTCTTTGACCAAAGCATAACAAGAAAGAACCCCATCAGGGACATGAGCACAACCTGTAACAATTTTCAACCCATTAAACACAAAAACTGCTGGCGAACAGAATTAAGAACTTACATAGTATCATCAAAGAGGATATTACCTTTCTTACAGGCATTCATTTCAATGACAAAGCAATCATAATACATTACTACCACTATTGATAGTACACTCATAATCTTGTAATTCCTATCACCACCATGATGATTACCATTATCTACAAGATATCATTAAGATGCAGTTATATTTGAAATTGAGTAGTATTTCTGATCCTTCTCTAACCAAACATAAGGAGTACGATAAAGCAATTTAAATAACAAGAATAATTCTCGAGATCTTATAATATACATATGAATAGTAATAAATGGCGCCCTCCCATTCACTTTCATAAGAAATACGAACATTAGTTGATAGCTCGTTAACGTGCACGTTAACGAAATATAGCCAAGACTCGTTGAAATGTTGTGAAATTGTGGTAAATGATGCCAATATAAATCAATAGATCGCAACACTCTAATTTTGCATAAGATCACAGCATAAAAGTTAAAACGGTCAGCAATATTAGGCTGCGATGTGATTAAATATCTACAATAGCTTTCACTTGCGCAGCCTTCAAACACCCACAATTAAATAGCCAAAATTAAGTAACTTGAAACTTAGAGGTCACAGGTGGAAATGTTGTGCGCCACCCGATTAGACAAAATCAATAGCACACACAAGACCCAAAAATAGATCACAATAACCACAAGCAACCCAATCACAGCAAGAACACAAGATATACGTGGTTCAGCAATGTGCCTACGTCCACGGGGCAAGGAGGGGGAAGTTTTACTATTTGAAATCAAGGGGAATACAAATTTGGGTTACAAATCTTACCAAAACCCACAAATAAGCCCACTTAATCTCTAAATGACTCCAACAATAGAAGCCCCAAATCTCCTTGTTTGGCTGCTCAAAATCTTCTCCCTTAAACCCTAAAACTGAGTTAAGAGTATTTATGCAACTCCCAAACGAAACGGGCCTGGAAACAGAACCAAGACCCAAACCGCTTCGGCGGCCGACCGCCGCGGTCGACCGCCTCAACTCCAGAACAGGCCCCCAAACTCCAGAGACTTCTGCGGTCGACCGCGATGAAAACAGAAACTTCTGCGGTCGACCGCCGCGGTCGACCGCCACTGATCTAGATGCATAGTGAATGCGGTGCACGAACGCGGTCGACCGCCAAACTTCTGCCTGGAATCTGAGCCTGAGAACCAATTCTACAAATCTCCACCTCAGCGAACGTTTTGCCAAAACCGAGCCAACACCAAAACACCCCAAATCAATCTCAACTCATACAACCGGCTGCATCTGCAAGACTGCCTACGTATCCTCTTGCCCAAGGAATCAAGACGAACGTAGTTCATCCAAATGGCCGCCAACGGCCTTAACAACGAAGAATGTTCAATAAATTCAAACAGTGACCAAACTTCACACCTGGTACAACTTTGGTCAACATATCAGCAGGGTTGTCCTTAGTGTGGACCTTCTCCAACGTGACATCGTCATCCAATACATCACGTACAAAGCGAAATCTGACATCAATGTGCTTCGTGCGTGCATGGTAGACTTGGTTCTTCGCCAAATAGATAGCTGACATACTATCGTAATATACATGAATAGTCTCCTGTACAATCCCCAAATCATCCAACAAACCATGTAGCCATAAAACCTCCTTGACTGCTTCAGTCACTGCCATATATTCCGCCTTCGTAGTAGAGAGCGTCACTGTAGACTGAAGAGTGCATCTCCAACACACCGGTACACTAGCCAATGTAAAAACATAACCTGTAATAGACCGACGTTTGTCAAAATCTCCGACATAGTCTGAATCCACGTAGCTAATACAATCCTGTCCTGTCTCATCATTCTTCACAAATATCAACCCAACATCCACGGTACCCTTAATATACCGTAGAATCCACTTCACGGCCTCCCAATGCCCCTTCCCGGGGTTGTGCATGTACCTAGATACCATGCTCACGGCCTGTGATAAATCTGACCTAGTATACACCATAGCATACATGAAGCTACCCACTGCACTGGCGTATGGAACTTTGGACATGTAGTCCCGATCCTCCACTGAAACTGGTGACATCAAAGCTGAAAGCTTAAAGTGGGGAGCTAATAGAGTACTCACCACCTTGGTATTGCTCTCAAAACTGAACTTCTTCAGCATCTTTTGCAAGTAACTCCTCTGTGTAAGCTTCAATCTCCCCTTCAGCCTATCTCGCTCAATCTCCATACCCAATATTTTCTTAGCCTTTCCCAGGTCATTCATCTCAAATTCAGATGACAGCACCCTTTTCAATTTCCCAATAGCTAAAGGGTTCCTGGAAGCTATGAGCATATCATCAACATACAATAACAAATAAATATGCTCACCATCCTGTAGCTTGCGCATATAAACACACGGGTCATATGGGCTCCTCGTGTATCATTGGCCAATCATAAAGTTATCAAATCTCTTGTACCACTGTCGCGGTGATTGCTTCAGTCCATAAAGAGATTTCTTCAATTTGCACACCAAATTTTTCCTTCCTGCGGCTTTAAACCTCATAGGTTGTGTCATGTAGATCTCACTGTCTAAGTCTCCATGTAGAAAGGTCGTCTTCACGTCCATTTGGACTAAATCCAAATCCAGCTGTGCCACCAATGCCAATAGAATCCGAATAGATGAATGCTTCACAACGGGTGAAAATACCTCGTTGTAATCAATGCCCTCAAGCTGTGCATATCCCTTGGCAACCAATCTGACTTTGAACCGAATGTCCCCAATAGAAGATCCCTAGTTCTTAGCATACACTCACTTGCAACCAATAGCTTTCTTACCCTTAGGTAGCTTTGCAAGTTTCCAAGTGTCGTTTTTCTGAAGAGATTGCATCTCCTGTTCCATAGCATTCCTCCACCTAATAGAATCAGGGCTAGACACTGCCTCCCTGAATGTGGCAGGAATCAAATCATCAACGACCTCCACATATAAAGCATGTGCCACCATGACATCATCATATCTAGCTGGCCGACGAATCTCTCTCCTCGGTCTATCTGCTGCAATGGACTCTTGAGCATGACCCTGCTCCTGAGTCTCACCATCCACTGTATCCTCCAAATGCCCGACTGTCATCTCATCTCCTTCCAGGGCCACCTCTGTAGGAGTCTCAATGGACACAGTGCTGACTGGAGTGTGTGGAGTCACATCATCCTCCACCTGCTGTGATATCTCTCCTGTCTGATCTTCCTCCACTTGCTGAGGAACTCGAGGCTTCATCATGTACGCCTCATCAAATGTGACATCTCTGCTAATGACAATCTTCTTGTCTTGTGGATCCCATAATTTGAAGCCTTTGACACCTTATCTAAATCCCACAAAGATAGCATTCCTCGCTCTCGGATTCAACTTCCCATCACTAACATGGAAATAAGTTGGACACCTAAATATCCGAAGAGTCTCATAATCACTAGCCATAAAATCAGACCAACGCTCCATAGGAGTCTTCCCCTTTATCACAGTGCACGACAACCTGTTAACAAGATGGCTCGTATAAACTAACGCCTCGGCCCAAAGGATCTAGCCAATCCACTCTGTGTCATCATACATTGCACTTTCTCCAGCAAGGTACGGTTTAGCCTCTCTGCCACCCTCATTCTGTTACGGTATCTTTCTAACTGTGAAGTATCTTCTAATGTCGTGATCCCGACAAAACTACAGAAATGGATCACTCTTATACTCTCCACCATTGTCTGAACGAAGGGTCTTCACCTTTCTACCTGTCTGCAGCTTCACTTTCTTCTTCCACTCCACAAATATATCCATGACCTCATGTTTATGCTTCATGGTATATACTCAATTCCTCCTGGAATAGTCATCAATGAAAGTGACAAAATAATTTACCCCACTAAGCGATGTGTGCTTAGAAGGGCCCCAAACATCTGTGTGAATATAGTCTAATATACCTTGGGTGTTGTGAATTGCGGTGCCAAACTTCACTTTAGTCTTCTTCCTAAGAATGCAATGCTCACACAGCTCCATCTTGCAGGTTTTTGCACCTTTCAATAGCCCATGTTTTGCCAATGACTGTAGGGACTTATCACATGTGTGTCCAAGCCTCATGTGCCATAGTGTGGTAGTGTCCTTCTCTGTGGTGATAGAAACAGCCAGATCCCCTGTAACTATATTACACTTCAAGTAGTATAGGTTGTTTTCCCTGACACCTCGCATCACCACCATGGATCCTTTCATGACCTTCAAAGTAGCATCCTCTAAGATCACTCTGTAACCAGCTGCCTCTAAAGTCCCAAGAGAAATGATGTTCTTCGTCAACTGCGGCACGAACCTCACTTCTTTCAATTCCCTAGTCACCCCGTCATACATTCTGATTTGACTGAGCCAATCCCACTAATAGGACAAACGTGATCGTTCCCCATGAGCACCACGTCCCCTCTCTCCAACTCCTCAAAGTTGATAAACCAATCCCTCTTAGGACAAATGTAAAATGTAACTCCCGAATCAAGCATCCACTCTGTAGAGTCGGCATAACAAACTGATGGCAGTGCGGGACAAGAATAACCGGAAGAATCCGAATCTGAAGTGTCGCCAACAACCTTAGCAACATTCACCTCTGAAGCTTGTACAGCCTTTCCCCTTTGCTTCCCGGCTCTATCCTTCAACTTTGGGCACTCATTCTTCCAGTGTCCCTCTTCTTTGCAAAAGGCACATTGATTTCTACCAACACTTTTATGACCATCCCTATTCTTTGATTTTGAGCGGTTGAACCTTTGGCGGTTTGAACTACGGCCACGAACTGCTAATGCATCACCCGATGCCTTCTCAGAGGGCTCACTATCATTCTTCCCCAGCTCATAATTTACCAATGTCGAGGTCACCTCCTTGTAGCTAACTATAGTTCGTCCATTTATCATAGTGAGAACAAAAGTACTAAACTCATCATCCGGCAACGAACACAATAGTAACATCGCCTTGTCTTCATCCTCCACCATGATATCAACATTGACCATATCTGAAATTAACTTTGTGAAGTTGTTAACATGCTCTCGAATGGAAACTCCCCTCTTCATCTTGAATTGGTAGAACCTATTCTTCAAATGAAGCCGATTCTCAATGCTCTTTGTTAAATATTTTTTATTGAGCGTTTCCCACAATCTCTTCGCCGAAGTCTCGTTCATCACATCATAAATGAGATCCGGCGTTAAGCATGACCGAATAACCCTACAAGTCCTACTGTGCATTTTCTTCCAAACCCTATCATCAATCTCCTCGGGTTTCTCTTGAAACTCAAGAGTCTCCTCCAAATTTTGTGCATCTAAGGCGTCCATTACTTGACACCTCCATAAACCGAAGTTAATCTTACCGTCAAATTTTGGAACATCAATTTTAGTATTATTGATGCTCAAATTTTGGATCTCCTTTGTCAAAACCGACCCCGATGTACTAGTAGCACTTGAACTAGACCTGCTTGTATCACCCATATTGTAGATCTACTCTTCAAACAAGAACACAACAGTTAATCCTTCGAACAAAACTCCCAAATCCAACCCGGAGCTCTGATACCACTTGTTGTGCGCCACGGAAGCCCGATTAGACAAAATCAATAGCACACACAAGACCCAAAAATAGATCACAATAGCCACAATCAACCCAATCACAGGAAGAACACAAGATATACGTGGTTCGACAATGTGCCTACGTCCACGGGGCAAGGAGGGGGTAGTTTTACTATTTGAAATCAAGGGGAATACAAATTAGGGTTACAAATCTTACCAAAACCCACAAATAAGCCTACTTAATCTCTCCAAGTGGCTCCAACAATAAAAGCCCCAAATCTCCTTGTTTGGCTGCTCAAAATCTTCTCCCTTAAACCCTAAAACCGAATTAATGGTATTTATACAACTCCCAAACGAAACAGGTCTGAAAACAGAACCCAGGCCCAAACCGTTTCGGCAGTCGACCGCCACGGTCGACCGCTTCAACTCCAGAACAGGCCCCCAAACTCCAAAGACTTCTGCGGTCGACCGCGGTAAAAACAGAAACTTCTGTGGTCGACCGTCGTGGTCGACCGCCACTGATCCAGATGCATAGTGAATGCGGTGCACGAACGCGGTCGACCGTCCCGGTCGACCGCCAAACTTCTGCCTGGAATCTGAGCCTGAGAACCAATTCTAACCAATTATCAATAGGCTGGCCCTAACCAAGTCCTGGTTTTCTCCTCATAAGTTGTAAACTAGTAACATCACCTTTAAACTTTGGATTGTACCGATCTATTCCACATAGATAACCTTAAACTTATTTTTCCGTTTTTTCCTCTAAATCAGATAAATGTTCTCCAATTTCCGAATATCCTCCTTCCACATATTAGGGTTCTGTACCAATTCATATAAATTCATCTCAACCTTTGTGCTTCTTCAGGAGTTGTGAACTTCTGATGCTTCGAACTTCTCTTAAGATTGAGGGTTTCAATTTCGATAGTTGATATTTCTTTTAAAGTTTTTGACTTTCACTAACACTAAAATCATACTCCTTTTAAAGTTACGACTTAGAGCATTATCTTAACAAGAAAGATAGAGATATTGTTAATTTAGTTAATAATGACAATTCCATATTTATATTTTATTTGATAAGTATTCAGAGAAGAAAATAACAGTTTCTTACACTTGTAGTGCACGAGGATTCAAGAGAAAGATGGTGCCTGTGGGTTTGGCTGGGAGGGAGAAAGAGCTGACATATTAATGGCGACAATTGATGAATTTTGATAGAATTGATGTAAAGATGATGTGTGACATTCGTGACCTATGTAAGGTGAAATCACATGTTTTAATAATAGATAAGATAGCTACTATTTCCATATTAACAAGAACAATAACAATAAGACTCAAACCAGCTGCCACTTGTTATTACAGCAACTAGTGAAGCTGTTTTAGTAATGTTTAGTATACATACTAGATAGATTACGATTATGATTTTCACAAACCTGAGGAAAATATTGTCTTCAATTCAAATCACAAACATGCTCTTTATATTACCAATGTGATATCATTCTCAAATGACACTCACTCTTTTCCCTCTTTCCTTTCTCATAACCGAAGGCCCCATGTTGGGCTTGAATTTGGGACCTCCATGACCCAATACCAAAGGTTGAGAAAGCTTTTAAAATAATAATAATAATAATACCACAATCTTTCTGTCTAAGCATTTTCACGTAAAAAATAGGATCAACCAGGCAACAAGATCCTGGTACGCAATGCTCAAGAGGACTTAATCAAATTTTCTGCTGCCACTAGAAGGAACTAAACCTAAAGAAAGAAGAGGGAAAAACAATGAGGAATTTCAATTTGATGCCAGGCAAAAGCCTGACAATATAGAGAATCAAATTCATCTAGGAGACATAGGGTAAGCCAAAGAGTATAGGATAGAATCACATTCCCACCTAAAAAAAAATACTGAACTGGAATAAAGTTAGAGCCAGACAAATTAATGGGTCAAAAGAAAAATAATGGTATTGTCCTACCAAGTAACTTATCTACTTTCAACACTATTAAGGTCAAGTACAAAGTGATGCAATTGATAACGGCATTAAAGTAAATAATAAGACACTTACGGATAAGGTAATTTTCTAAAATATATTTCCAGTGAGACAAAATTTGAGGTTTCAGTTGAGCTTCTACTTAAATGAGCTAGTGAAGATCTGGCAAGCCATCAAATAAATAAATTGGACTATGGAGTTCAACAAATGAATATTTCTGTTTAGTAATACTCTTTTGTTTTTGCATTGAAGGAAGTTATAGATCAGATATCATGAAATAACAGTATTTATGACAATACTGACAACTTACTTTTTTGAGGAATATTCGGAGTACTTTTAATGGCAAAACTTTGGAGGCTCTAAAAAACGGATCTTCTTTTCAAGTAGATTGTCTTAGATTTGGACCAGCCATTTATATTTTACTTGTGTGTAAATGTTCTCATTTAGATCATCAAGCTTACTTAGAACAAGAACCTGAGTGATTGGAATCAAAGCCTAAGACTTACAGAGATTGCTGGAGGCACACCAACAAGTGGGTCTTGGAAAAATCTATTTGCAAGTGCAAGAGCTAGAAGACTGCTTTGCATTCCTGAAATAACGAGAACAAGTTAGAAATCCAAGCACTATTTACAAAAATATAAATGATATAATATAAAAGAGTAGTAAAAACCCGTTTCAAAAGAAATTGTTCTTTGTAGTGCTTTGACATCATCGGCCTTATTAAATGCAACACCAGTAAGACCATATCCAGCTAGAAATGACGATGCATGAAATCCAAAAATCAGCAGCACTAGGAGTATCCCATAGGGGGAAACTATCGCATCAATATTTATTGCCAGTGGTGCACCAACACACAAAGCTGTCACAAACACCGAGAGTGGCGGCAGAAATGGTTGAATAGCTGCACAAACGTTTGGTAGAAGTCTTGTGTTGCAAAAAGATAAATGTCAGTCCTATGTAGACATTATCAATCATGAACGTATATCGTATATAACATAAAAGACGACCAATTCCTAACTTGACTTGTTTTGATCTTTTTTCCATTCATTTTCCTTTTCCTTTCGGGACAGCATCATCATTCTTAGAATGTTAGAGGTTGCTCCTATCAAGGACAAAATAAGAATAGATTGAGATGGATTGGTCGTCTACACGGAAACTACTAAATGCATCAATTAGGGAAGTTCTAAAATTATGGTTTATGGGAGCAAAGAGGCCTAGAGGTAGAACTAAGAGAACTCGGTTGGAACCAACCAAGAATGGTGTTTTAATCGTTAATGGAGGAGATGACCTCAATAGAACTAAATGGAAGAATATGATTCATGTAACCAACCCTAACTTCAGGGATAAGGCTTTAATGTTGCTGTTATCTGCAACGGTTGTGAGGACTGCTAAAATAAACAACTGAGCACAAGATCAATCACATGACATCGGAATCATAGATTGCATTAAATTGAAATTCGACAATATATAACGTGAAAAGGGGATAACATAGGGGGGGGGGGCGGGGGCCAATGGATAAGTCACGAGTTAATCTTGAGGAGTGCAAGAAAAGGGAATTTGTCCATGAAAAGGCACTAGCCTGGGATTTATTTTCTCACGTTCATCAGCAAAATAAGAGAGGAAACATAAACGAAAAAAAAGGACAAGGACTAGTATTTGACATCCATAATACTTTCAGGTAATAGTTACCTGTTCAAAAGCAATCCAGCTGCAATAGGTGCAACAACAATTTGAATAATACTAGACATCATTCCTTTCACATCCACAGGCAACTTCTTGCCAATAAGAAGCAGAGATAATGTGGGAGTGACAAATGCAGCTGTTGCAGTGGACAAAGAAGTCATGACAATGCTTAGAGGGGCCATCAATGGATCTGTAAGAAAAGTTGCATAGTTTGAAAGCTGTGCCCCGCTAACACACGAAAGTAGCATTATCCCAGCACCTAGTGCCAAAAATTAGTCTGAGTCAGTAAGGGCATGTTTGCTTCTGCGAATCTCAAAGAAATCCACGAGAAAGTAATCAGAAAACCGAGCTCCACCTCAAAAATTGTCAGAAGTGAACATAGATACATATCCTAGGTTGGGGATATGTACATATAATGTAACAACCATTTTTGTTATTTAGCTGGCTGGGATATCTTCATGGTATCCCATCCTTTCTCTCAAAAAAAAAAATTGTCAGAAGTGTTTTCCAAACGCTACTAGTGTTTGTTTCCTTAGCAAATTCTACTGACAGAAATCCAAACCAAATCAGGGGGAAGTTATGAGAGAAAGTGAAATGCGGGCCCCACTACGTAGAAATTCAAAGTCAAAAAAATTTGTAAACCAATCTTAAAAATACATTCCGAAAAATAGTTTAAATTTTTTAAAAAACCCTAAAGAAATTAAAAACATTCAAGAATTTCAAAAAATAAAAAACTTCTATTTTAGAATAGTATGATCACCAAATATGTAGTGAACATGTCGTATTTTTAAATAAAAAACTAATCATTAGCAGAACTCGTAAGTCCCTTTCCAACTTTATCATTTTCTTTGGAAACACACAAAATAATTTTAGAAAACTGAGAAATCTCAACCTCCCATTCCACTTTCCTACATACCTAACAAAAGTTCAAAATTTGATTGTGGAATCCTTGGAATTATGACAATCAGAATCCCAAAACACAGAGTCAAACAGCACCTAAACTTTTGTCTAAAGATTCCATGAGAAAATTGAATAAAATTGTTCCCTCACCTAAAGCTGTAGGGAGACCAAAAACTGAAACTGAAATGGCACCAAAAAGGTACCCAAAAATTGGCTTAATAACAAATTGACCAACATAACCAGCAGCAATTACTCCTGGTCTGTTGATTGCTTGTATAAAATCCTTGGGACTTGAGTTGACACCAACAGCAAACATTAAGAAACCCAGAGCAGGAGCATAGTACCTGGATATCATGAATCACATTAGTATACAAATGAAATGTTATGGAACAAAAGCATATATTATCTCCTGAATAATAGCACAGTTCATGTTAATTATTATGTAACTACCAGTTGCTTCAAATATCCATGCTAAAATTTCTCAGCATATGGTAACATTAAGAATGGAAGGCAACATAAGTTGCACATACAGCTCAGGAGCATGTAACAGTAGCTAGAGAAAAGATTTAAGCATGATTTCTACTTTCTTCTTAGCACTAATAAAAGTTCCATATAGTGTGATATCCAGCACCAAGGTACTCAATATAGTGAGACTTATACCTTGCCAATCTATAGTTCTTTTTACTATTCCAAAAAGGATGCTTCTCAATATACCCTCTTAAACCTTAAATGTCAAAAGCGCTATATTGCAATTTGTAAAAGCAAGTAATTCATCGATGTCTAGTGATAGGAGAAGTATTCAAAGAGATTCCATATTGCACAAGCTCGTCCTAAGATCTTTAGGTTTGAACACAAGATACTGAATTGATTGGTGGTTATAATAATAGGAAAATTATTCGATTGTAGATACCAATGAAGTAGTTTCTTGTTTATGATATTTCTGCAAAAGAAGGAAAAGTTCATTTAGGTTCAGCTTGATACGCCCTACCTTCCCCGACGATGCAACCAGGTTTCTTCTTTCTTGTTTCTTTTATAGCATCAAACACAAAAAAGTAGCCTGTTTCTAGTTGTTGTTTTCAGTTCATCTCCGATTTACCTATCCTACTCAGCAGTTCAACATTTTCCTAACTTCAGGGGGAACAATTATACATATCAAAGATGAAAATAGTTGTCTGGGTAATATATATTCTAATTCCTCAAATGTTTGAAATATTGTTACTGTTGACCTTAAAGCATCCTTCTCCAAAGCATGTCAAGTGAACCCCTCCAGGAGAAAGATGAAGAGGGGTGAAAACAAAAAGAAAG
>BQKN01000126.1:0-24395 GCA_022839385.1 Asparagus kiusianus | reverse complement strand
TATATATATATATATATATATATATATATATATATATATATTATTGCTATCTCATTTACTGTGATAATTTATCTCTTCTTTTGATATTATAAATATCGAAACGAGGATATGGTCAAGGTAAAACCCGTACCTGGAGAGCTGGGCATGCAGAACCGAGCCGCAGTAGGCACCACAGTATTTGATCGACTTCATGGTACCGTTAGCAGCAAGATCTTACAACACTCAATGAGAAAGAGGTGTATTCGTTTCCGTCAGCAGTACCACTTTTAGGAGTTCCATCACTGGTTGTACCTATCGTGAAAGTAAAGAGGTAATATCTATGAAGGCACCACCATCGCAGTCAGCTGTTTATAGAGCCGCAGAGCAGGATGTTTAGCCCTGAGAGAGTAAGAAAGATATCAGACAATAAGAGCACTAGAGTTTCAAGGCACACCAATTTCAGTTGCAACCTATAAGGGAAGGAGTATGTGAAAATTTCTTGAACGTCGACTTAGTACCAAGCAGAAGTTAGATGTATTCAGTATTAAGGACATCGCTGGAAGATAGCAACGACATCAAGATTTTTATCAGGGTAGCAATTATCATCTATTTGGGAGAATTTTAGTCAATACTTCAACAAGCAGTTAGAGCTAGTCTAAGTAAAATAGGGAGATATACCAGTGGTGAAGGAAGAAATCAAAACCAGAATAGTGACAATAACAATGGCAAGAGAACTATTACGGAATCTAGAGAATCCTAGCAACAGAAGAATGATTTTTACCCAGCAACAAGGACAATATAAGAAAGGAGCACGATATGATTCGAGAGAGCCGAAGTAGTGCAGAGTTCGGAGTACATGTTACTATCACAACATGATCGAACAAGAGCGAAAGACTTGTCGTAGTACACCAGCAGGAAGCCAGCATGATAGAGGTCACGGTTGATAGTCTCAAAGTCACAATTTTGGCCAGCAGCGGGGAAATAGAGACACTACTTGTTAATCCAAGGATTTAGGGACCAGCAGGCCAGATTTGCATTATCCAGGAGATTCATGAAGGACAGATGGTCTCATATTTGTTGCACCACCAGCAGAGTTTATTCAGCAATACCGCGTGATCAGGGTACGAGCGGAGCTTTCTTCGTGATTTCCTTTTCATCTCGGATCTAGTTTAATTTAGAAATTTGCTTATCTCTTATCTTTCATGCCTTTGTTGATAGGTTTCAGCTTGTAGCATATTATTTAGATATTTCGTTATCAGTCTCTACCCCTCTAGGGGGTGTCCCTTCTGTCTGTAGGAGATGTGTTATTAGACTAGATGAGTTTGAGTTAGTCATCAAGTTGATCGTGTTGCTGATGTTAAATTTTGACATTTTTTTCTTGGTATGGATTAGCTATCATCATACCATGTTAGTATCGATTGTTGTACTGAAACAGTTAGCTTGTGAGCATTTGTTGGATTTGTATAGATAGTAGCAAGCTCACAGGGTGACCGGAATGTGGGTCATTTCTGGTATACGTCGAGTAGGTGATGCTGAGGGACCGGAGTGCTGATTTGTGTGAGACCAGAGTTGTCTTAGAATATCAGGATGTCTTTCAGGACATACCTAGATTTCCTCCAGTGAGAGAGGTTGTTTCCTACATCGAGTTGCAGCCGAGCACAGTACCGATATCCCGAGCACCCTATCGTACGACACCTACTAAGATAAGAGAGCTACAGATAGAATTAGATAAATGAGTTATTATCTTAGAGTATTACTCGCTGGAGTATCTTTTTATTTATGGGATCACTGATCCCCTTCGGGAGAATGAGGATGGTAATTTATGATTATGTGTAGATTATTATGATGTGAACAAGTTCACTATCCGGATTTGTTAGGATTTATGACTTGTTTGATCAGCTGTGCTAAGCGCAATATTTTTCTCAAAGATTGAACTTTGATTTGGGTTATTGTAGTTGCGAGTTCGGGAGATGAATTTTCCCAAAGCCGTTTTTCCTGATTCGATATGAATCTTTCGAGTTTCTGGTCATGCTATTTGGGTTGACTAATACACCTGTGGTATTCATGGATTTGATGAACCGGGTGTTAGCCCTTATGTTTTGATGATGATTTACAACCACCATTATCGATACTAATTGTTTGTTGAGTGATATTGTAGTTTATATATATATCAAGCTTGTTAGTACCACTTATGGAGGATTAGATGGAATATGAGCTACAATGATGATATCCAAAGAAGGAGGAGGCATAGTGATGAAGCAATGTTTAATCAAGAACAATAAACGCAATGCGAAGCTTCATCAACTCAAAGCAATATCAAGACTCAAGAAATGTATTTCTTTATGAGAGATATTTGCTGTTTTTATTTTCTCTCTAGTGCTAGAATGTAGGCAAGTAGTTATAGATTTCATTTGAAACTATTGAGATATCACACACACGTTTTCATACTTATACTTTTGAGCGTTTTTGTCAAAATATTGTTTTTCACAAGTATGAGGACCTATTCACAAAATTCCTTTTCTAAACAGTTTGTTTTTAGTATTAAAAACATTTTACAAAGTTACACAGTATTTAGAAATCAATTGAGTATTTTTACAGATTTTTAAAAGGTCAAAAACTATTTTCAAAACTATGTCAGCCATGTATCAGTTCGCGGTCGACCGCCACGGTCGACCGCACCTATGTTTTTTCCTGAGGAGCTAGTAGAAACTTTCACGGTCGACCGCCACGATCGACCGCCTTGAGTCCAGAGACTTTCGCGGTCGACCGCCACGGTCAACCGTCAGCCTATAAATTCCCACGGTCGACCGTAGAACTTTCTGGAAATTTTCTCAGTTTCAAATATGGTTCGTGGTCGATCGCGAGAATCTCACAGTCGACCGTCGTTCACCCCAACGGACTTTTTGGTACAGATTTCAGAAACGATTATTACGGGATTTTAGGGGATTTGGGTATGGGCTTTGACTGCTGTGTTTTCTCCTATTTAAACCCCTCATACCCCTCTTTTTTAACTTGTCCCAAGCATTTCGAAAAACCAGAGTTTTGCTTTACCGAGAGCTAAACTTTCAATCCTATTTTCTCTATTTTCAAGTTCACATCCCAAGCTTCAGTGTAATCTTTCTCCTTGCCATAGGGACACTGTAAAGAGAGAGATTTTGCACCATTTACTACTGTTGTGAGCTTGATCTTGTGGAGATTAACTATGTGGGAGTGAGATCTTATTGTGATCAACTGTGTAGCTGTGAGATCTTGTGGAGATAGTTGTGTAGAAGAAGTTCCGGCTTCCAAACCGGGTTGTGTAGTGGATTCTCCTCGAGAGTGGGAAGCGGGGACGTAGGTCAGCGGGCCGAACCTTGTTAACATATCGCGCGTCACTTGGATAACGATTTCTATCTCTATCTCATTTACTTTGGTTTTTTATTTTGTGGTGTATTGCTTGTCTCATTTTTTATTGCACAATTATTACCTTTAGACCCTAATCACCCCCCCCCTCTAGGGTCCAACAATTGGTATCAGAGCTTGTTCTCTATATTAGTTTTTGGTCTAACCACCTTAGAGAAAAGATCTTATGGAGGCTTCAATGAATGTGCATATGTTAGAGGGACAATCCACCACTAGATCCCTACTTTTTACCAGTAGCAATTTTGCCTATTGGAAGGCTAGAATGAGGATTTACCTTCGTTGCATTGATCTTGACATTTTAGAACTCATAGAGAAGAAATATGTAGAAAAGTCCAAGATTAGTAACACAACCGATGGAGAAAGGCACCAAGCTAATCTCAATGCAATGGCCATGAATGCATTAATTTATGGTCTTTCCCCAAATGAGTACAATAGGGTCTCCACGTGTGCAACCGCACATGAAATTTAGGTGAAATTATGTATTATACCTGAAGGAACCCCCAAGTTAAGGAGTCTAAAATTAGTGGGCTTATGCATGACTATGAGTTATTTAAAATGCTTCCTAATGAATCCATTGATGCTATGTTTTCTCGCTTCACTAATATAATCAATGAATTGCATGGTCTTGACAAGCAATTGACTATCCAAGAGATGAACTACAAGATCCTTCGTTTATTGACTCCGGCGTAGGAGCCCAAAGCTACGGTCATAAAGGAAGCTCATGATCTTACTACTCTAGCTCTCGATGGCCTCATTGGCAAGCTTAAAGTTCATGAGAAGAAGCTTAAGGGAAAGGAGAAGGAGGAAGTGCCCCACGGGAAATTGAGGTGCCATCACCAAAAATGAAGACTATAGCTCTCAAGGGAGCTAGTGATAACTCCTCATCATCGTCAGATAGTGAAGTTGTTTTTTCTAGAGAAGTGGCTCACCTCTCTAGAAGAATATCAAGACTCATTAAAATAAATAAGAAGTTTAATCCTCGATCTAACAAGAAATTTTCTTTACGTATAGGAAAATGCTTTGAATGCAACGAACCGGGTCATATTGCCAAAGATTGCCCTAAGCTCAAGGAAAAATATTTAAAATACAAGAAGAAGAAAGCCATGTATGCCGGATGGGAGGAATCCGAACCAAGCGATTCGGATAGCAATGAAGAAGGAGCAAAGATTGCTCTTCATAATCCTAACATTTGTTTTATGGCTTATGAAAAAGAGGTAGTTTCCGATACCGAAAGTGAATCCTTTTACATGCAATGTGATCTAGCAACCGCATTAGAAGAGTTAAACATTGAGTTTCAAAGGATGTCAAAAGAATATTCTTCCTTTAAAAAATTACATACTTCTTGTGATTCCAAACTTGAACAACTACAATCATCTCTTGCTTTAAAAGATGAATTGCTAGGGGATCTTGATTTTGAAAGCAAACAATTAAGATCTAAGATTGAAAGACTTGAAATTAAAAGTGGTAGAATTAGACCTACTCATGCATATGCTAGTCATCATCACCATGAGAGAAATAGATTTCATAGATCTCATGTTTCTACACATAAGAGAAATTTTGCGTGCACATATTGTATGAAACATGGTCATATCTCTACTCATTGTAGGATTAAAGATAATCATGATTTTTATGGAATGACATGGGTACCTAAAGGTACCACGCTTACTAACCACAAAGGACCCAAGATTTGGGTACCTAAAGTTACTACATCTTCATCTCTTGTAGGGAACATCACGAACACAACGTAGAGAGATGTGGTACCTTGATAGTGGTTGCTCACATCATATGACGGGCAACAAAGAGCTATTTGCAATCCTATCAAGGATTGAAGGAGGTAGTGTTTCCTTCAGTGGCGGTGAGAAAGGTAAAATTATAGGTATTTGATGTATTGGTAAGACACTTTCTCCCATAATAGAATATGTTTATTTGGTTAATGGCTTGAATCATAATCTTCATAGCATTAGCCAATTGAGTGACAAAGGTTTTGATATTTCGTTTAAACCGGATAAGTGCATTGTTAGCTCAAATGGAAAAACTATTTTTGTTGCTAATAAAAAATCTAATGTATAAATTTTTGAGATAAATGAGCTAGTAGATCAAAATGTTAAATGCCTTGCGGCGGTTGATGAAAACCCTTGGATTTGGCATAAGAGGCTTGGACACGCCAATATGGAGTTGATATCCAAATTATCCAAGAGGAATCTTATAAAAGGGTTACCAAACTTGTATTTCATCAAAGATATCATTTTGTGAAGATTGTGCTTAAAGGTAAACAAACTAAGTCTACCTTCAAATCCATCAATGAGGTATCAACTTCTAAACCCTTGTAATTACTTCATCTTGATTTATTTGGTCCTATACGTGTTACCTCTCTAAGAGGCAAACACTATGTTTTTGTTATCATTGATGATTTCTCTCGTTTTACATGGATAATCTTTCTTGGTAGTAAAGATGAATGTTTTGAAGAATTTTCAAATTATGTCAAAAGAATTAAATATGAAAAAGAGTTGAAAGTTGTTAAAATTAGAAGTGATCATGGTGGTGAATTTCAAAATAATTTTTTTATGATTTTTGTGCACATCGTGGTATAACTCATATATTTTTCGCTCCAAAAAAACCATAACAAAATGGTGTTGTTAAATGAAAAAATTGCACCATACAAGAGATGGCACGAACTATGTTAAATTATTTTGATTTGCCTAAGTATTTTTGGACGGAAGCTGTCAATACGGCTTGCCATGGTTTGATTAGACCAAAGCTTAAGAAAACCCCTTATGAACTATTTTATGGCAAAACTCCTTTTATTAGATACTTTCGTATCTTTGGTTGTAAATGCTTTATTTTAAATACAAAAGATCATCATGATAAATTTGATTCTAAAATTGATGTTGGTATTTTCCTAGGATATGCACCTCGAACTAAGGCTTATAGGGTCTTCAACAAACGAACTCTTGTTGTTGAAGAATCTATAAACGCTAATTTTGATGAGACTAATATTGGTTTACAAGTTGGTTTGCCTAGGAAAGATGATGATGATGTTGAGGGATGATTGAAATTTTTGCAACTAAATGAAACACCCTCAATAGATGCTCAGAATGATGGGGAAAGCAACAACATTCAAGAACAAGAGCAAGAAGAACTCTCCAAAGCATGGAAATTTGCACCAAATCATCCAAAGGAGCAAATAATAGGGAATCCTTCACAAGGGGTTCTAACTCGCTCAGAGGCTTTGAGTGAGTGTGGTAATGTTGCCTTCTTATCTCAAATAGAACCTAAAAAGATTAATGATGCTTTAAAGGATGAGTTTTGGGTTTTAGCTATGCATGATGAATTAAACAATTTTTAAAGAAATAATATTTAGAAACTAGTTCCTAGACTTAACAATGCTAGTATAATTGGAACAAAATGGGTTTTTAGAAACAAACTTGATGAACATGGCATTGTAACAAGAAATAAAGCTCGTTTGGTTGCCTAAGGATACAATCAAGAGGAGGGCATAGACTATGTTAAAACCTTTGCACCGGTTGCAAGGTTAGAATCTATTAGGATATTTTTGGCATTTGCAAGTTTTAAGAATTTCAAATTGTTTCAAATGGATGTTAAAAATGTATTTTTCAATGGTTTTATAGAAGAGGAAGTATATGTTGAGCAACTCCCTGATTTTATGGATCAATCATTTCCTAATCATGTTTACCGGGTTCAAAAAGCTTTATATGGGTTGAAACAAGCTCCTAGAGCTTGGTATGCTTGCCTCTCTAGTTTTCTTCTTAAAAATGGTTTTTCAAAAGGGAAAATTGATAATACTATTTTTGTGAGAAAAAGAAAAAGTGATTTTATTTTAGTTCAAATATATGTTGATGATATCATTTTTGGTGCTACTAATGAATCTCTATGCAAGGATTTTTCTAAAGTTATGCAAGATTATTTTGAGATGAGCATGATGGGAGAGCTCACATTCTTTCTCGGGCTCCAAGTCAAGCAAACTAAGGATGAGATATTCATTTCTCAAAGCAAGTATGCTAGAGAATTGGTAAAGAAATTCAAATTGGAGAATTCTAAGCATGCACCAACTCCCATGAGTACAAGTGTCAAGTTTGATGCGGATGATAGTGGTGAGGATGTAGACCAAAAACTATACCGAGGTATGATAGATAGTCTTCTTTATCTCACCGCTAGTAGACCCGATATTATGTTTAGTGTGTGTGCATGTGCACGTTTTCAAGCTTCTCCTAAAACATATCATTTAATTGCGGTTAAAAGAATTATTAAATATGTCAATGGAACAATTGATCTTGGTTTATTTTATCCTAAAAGCACCTCTTTTGATCTTTATGGTTTTTGTGATGCCAATTTTACCGGATGTAAGGTAGATTGCAAGAGTACGAGTGATACATGTCAATTTTTGGGTAACTCTCTTGTCTCTTGGGCTTCCAAGAAACAAAATTGTGTTGCCTTGTCCACTACGGAAGCGAAATACATTACCGCCGGCTTATGTTGTGCACAAGTTTTGTGGATGAAACAAAGTTTAGTTGACTATGATTTGAATTTTTAAAATATAAAAATATTTTGTGATAACACTAGTGCTATAAATATTTTAAAAAATTCTGTTTTACACTTTAGAACCAAGCAAATTGACGTGCACCATTATTTCTTACGCGATTATGTAGAGAGGTAAGATGTATCCCTTGTTTATATTGACACTAAATCTCAATTAGCGGACATCTTTACCAAGCCTCTTAGTGAAGATGATTTTTGTCGCATAAGAAATGATTTGGGTTTATGCACTATGTAAAAGCTTTTGTTTTGTTTGTTTGTTGCACATCATATGCATTTTTTGTTTACCATTCCATTTACCCTCATTTTGATGGTGACAAAGGGGGAGAGAAATCTCCTCATTTGTTGCACATAGTTAGGGGGAGCTCATAGATAGGGGGCGCTACTATCTATAAGCTATATTTATTTTGCTTCAATATAATGGTTGATTGTCATCATAAAAAAGGAGGAGATTATTAGCCCTTATGTTTTGATGATGATTTACAACCACCATTATCGGTACTAATTGCTTGAGTGGTATTGTAGTTTATATATATATATATCAAGCTTGTTAGTACCACTTATGGAGGATTGGATGGAATATGAGCTACAACGATGATATCCAAAGGAGGAGGAGGCATAGTGATGAAGCAATGTTTAATCAAGAACAATAAACGCAATGAGAAGTTTCATCTACTCAAAGCAATATCAAGACTCAAGAAATGTATTTCTTTGTAAGAGATATTTGCTGTTTTTATTTTCTCTTTAGTGCTAAAATGTAGGCAAGTAGTTGTAGATTTTATTTGAAGCTATTGGGATATCACACACACGTTTTTATACTTAATACTTTTGAGCGTTTTTGTCAAAATATTATTTTTCACAAGTATGAGGACCTATTCGCAAAATTTCTTTTCTAAACAGTTTGTTTTTAGTATTAAAAATATTTTACAAAGTTACACAATGTTTAGAAATCAATTAAGTATTTTAACAGATTTTTAAAAGGTCAAAAACTATTTTCAAAACTATGTCAGCCATGTATCAGTTCGCGGTCGACCGCCACAGTCGACCGCACCTATGTTTTTTCCTAAGGAGCTAGCAGAAACTTTCACGATCGACCGTCATGGTCGACCGCCATGGTCGACCGCCTTGAGTCCAGAGACTTTCGCGGTCGACTGTCACGATCGACCGTCAGCCTGTAATCTCCCACGATCGACCACCACGGTCGACCGTAGAACTTTCTGAAAATTTTCTCAGTTTTAAATATGGTTCGCGGTCGACCGTGAGAATCTTAAGGTCGACCGCCGTTCACCCCAACGAACTTTTTGGTACAGATTTCAAAAATGATTATTACGGGATTTTGGGGGATTCGGGTATGGGCTTTGACTGCTGTGTTTTCTCCTATTTAAACCCCTCATACCTCTCTTCTTCAACTTGTCCCAAGCATTTTAAAAAACCAAAGTTTTGTTTTACTGAGAGCCAAACTTTCACCTGTTTTCTCTATTTTCAAGTTCACATCCCAAGCTTCAGTGTAATCTTTCTCCTTGCCATAGGGATACTATAAAGAGAGAGATTTTACACCATTTATTACTGTTGTGAGCTTGATCTTGTGGAGATCAACTGTGTGGGAGTGAGATCTTGTGATGATCAACTGTGTAGTTGTGAGATCTTGTGGAGATCGTTGTGTAGAAGAAGTTCCGGCTTTCAAACCGGGTTGTGTAGTGGATTCTCCTCGAGAGTAGGGAGCGGGGACGTAGGTCAGCGGGCCGAACCTCGTTAACACATCATGCGTCACTTGGATAACGATTTCTAACTCTATCTCATTTACTTTGGTTGTTCATTTTGTGGTGTATTGCTTGTCTCATTTTTTATTGCACAATTATTGCCTTTAGACCCTAATCACCCCCCTCTAGGGTCCAACACCGGGTTTTTCGTCCCTTCTTAGACCAGTTTGTAATTGTCTTTATCGATGATATTCTCATATATTCGAGATCGGAGGCAGATCATGATCAGCATCTCCGGTTAGCTTTGCAGACTCTATAGGAGCATCAATTATATGCCAAGTTCAGCAATGTGGGGTTTAGCTTTTAGTAGTCAGATTTCTCGGCCTCGTCATCAGCAGAGAGGGCATAACAGTGAATCTAACTAAGTTTACAACAGTTCTTGATTTGGAACCGCCAAAGACGGTGACAGAGATTCGAAGCTTCTTAGGTTTAGCCGGTTATTACAGGTAGTTCATCCAGGACTTCTCAAAGATTTTGACGTCACTTACACGCCTTATGAAGAAGGATGTACAGTTCATTTGGGGCGGGGAGTGCCATAAGGCCTTTGATACCTTGAAGGCTAAGTTGACTACAGCGCCGGTTTTGATTATTCCGAATAGCGACAGGACATTTGCGGTCTACACAGATGCATCATTGGCAGGTTTAGAAGGCGTCTTGATGCAGACTCAGAGGGTGGTAGCATATATCTCACGATAATTGATGGTACATGAGCAGAACTACCCCACTCATGATTTAGAGTTAGCAGCGGTAGTATTCGCGCTAAAGGCGTGGGGACACTACTTGAATGAAGTGCAGTTTGAGTTATTCACAGACCATCAGAGTCTGAAGTATTTTTTTCTCTAAGAAGGAACTCAACCAGAGACAAATGAGGTGGATTGAGTTTATCAAGGACTACGAATTCGCGATTCAGTATCATCCGGGGAAGACGAACGTCATAGCAGATGCTTTAAGCAGGAAGTGTTGACATCGGGTTTCAGCTTTGAGGTGCTCATTGCATCGAGATCTTCTTACTCTTAGCTAGTTTGATTTTAAACTCGAGATTGGTGGAACAAGTGTATTTTTGGGAGTTGTGTCAGTGCATCCATCTTGGAGTAACATAGTTATCATAGCTCAGTTGAAAGACTCTTGGATTCAAATCTGAAAGGAGGAGATTACCAAAGAGCCAAAAGCTGATTGGACCATTGGAGCAGATGGAGGTCTACGGATGAAGGGTAAATTAGTTATGCCAGCCAGTGTAGAGCTTAAGAGGGAGTTATTATATAAAACACATCGTACTCGGTACACAGTACATCCAGAGACCACTAAGATGTACAAGGACCTAAAGAGACACTTCTGATGGAGTGGTATGCGTATAGAGATTGCAGAGTATATGGGCAAGTATTTTACTTGTCAGCAAGTGAAGGCAGAGTATCAGAGACCGACAGGAACACTTCAGCCTTTACCTATTCCAGAATGAAAGTGGACAGTTATTTATATGGACTTTATTGTAGGGTTGTCGAAGTCGAAGAAAGAGAATGATTCTGATTGGATGATAGTGGATAGACTAACAAAGTCAGCATATTTTTTATTCCAGTGAAGACTACATATGCAGCTGAGACGTATGCGAGGATATATGTTCGGGAGATAATTCGACTTCATGGCTTTGGCTTTGGCTTTCACGACCATGTGGTTTATTTGGGGGAAAAAGAATATGCGTTCTCATGGTGGTGGTGTTAGGGAGGCTTCGGTCTTGGTGACTCGGATTCTCTGTTTTGTGGAGGAAAGGGATAGGGTTAGAGACCTCTCTCGTGAAATTACTACCCCTTCCAAATGGCCTTCTGCTTGGTATTCCCCTGCTCTTGGCCTGCTGAAGCTCAACACAGATGTCGATGTTCATCTGAAAGAAAATATTATTGGGTTGGGAGGTGTTATACGGGATAACCATGAGCATGTGATTGGTTGCTACTCTATGAGGCTCAGGGGTCCTATGTCTGTGGATTATGCGGAGTTGTTGGCTGTCCTGGAAGGCATTCGCTTTGTTCGGCGTATGAACTGGAGGATTTCGGTGGTGGATTTACTCATTGGTGGACTCTCCTTCTCCTTTTGCTTCCATGGCTTCTATTGCAGATGAAGTTAGCGCTGGTTTGTCTGCTATTAGCTGCTCTGAAGTTTCTTATGTAAGGCGCACTGGTAATGATGTTGCTCATGCTCTAGCTAAGTCGGTTGTCTGTTTGTCCTCTTATTTTTGGCCTGTTTCCGTCCCTCTGTTTTTGACACAGAGTGTTGTTGAGGACTTGGCTGGTTAGGTCGTCCTACCTGCCTTTTCAAAAAAAAAAGTTTAGATGCAGTGCACGTACACTATACTAGTTACCAAAATAAGAAGAAAATTTGTGAAGTAAAGAAGAAAAACGAGGCAGGGTGGAAATTACCTTATGCCCTGTTTGGATGGAGGGTAGAGAGGGGGAGGGGAAGAGAAATACAGCTTTCACCCTGTGGGAGTTTTTGTAAGGAGGGTAGAGAGGAGGAAGGAAGGGGAACGGAGGGTAAAATTGTTTGGTTTTCTTTCCCCCCCAATTCGGACGGTAGAGGAGGGTAAAGGAGGGTAAAAGGTGTAATGACATTCTTCCCCCCCCCCCCCCCCGCCCCCGCCCTATCAAAACAAATAAAAGAGCTGATGTGTTATTAGTATAAGGTTATTTGTGTAAATTACATATATTTCATTCCCTTCCCTTCCCTCCATTATTACTCCCAAATAAGTTATATTAATTTCACCTTCATTCATCTTACTCAACTCCCAAACAACATATTACAATTCTCTTCCCTTCCTTTCCCTTCCCTTCCCTTCCCATTGTTTACCTTTCCTTCCCTTCTCTTAGTAAACTCCCAAACACACCATTAGCGGTTTCGGGGATCTCGTCACAGACGATCTCACACTTGATGTCGCCGAGATTCGTGTGAAGAGTGACTGATTGCAACAATGATCATCATCAGCATCATCTTTGGAAAAAGAGAAAAAAAACAACAAATTTAAACAGAAAGAAAAAAGGTTTAGGGTTTTGAAAGGGGCATATTTACTCATCACTGATATTCTTCTAAGAGCAAACGATTCTTCTAGACTCTGGAACTACGAAAGTTCCTCCCTCGCTTTGATTCTTCGAGGCTCATCATATTTCGGGCACACTCTGCAATATAAGGATGAGAAATGGGCGTCGTTCATCCGTGCAAATTCTGGTCGTAGACCACAATTAATGAGAACTGGGTTTTTTTTTCTTATTAGGCCAAACAAGGCCTTTTATTGGCCTGGTGCGGAAACCAAGCTCTAAATCCTTTTCCTTCGCTGATAGGTAGAAAAATGAAAACTAAGGAAAATTACCAAAGATATTCGCTGAAGAAGCAAATGCGGAAACGAAGCTTTTAACCGCTGAAAGTGAATTTTTTTTATTAACAGTTCTTTTTTAACTATACATCTCGTTCTCGCTGATGATCCTATCACGAATTTATCAAAAAAGAACCGGAACTTCCATGCTTAATTTGCAAAAAAGTCAGAAGCCAACGTTTCAAAACCCCACCACAAACTTCCAGTATTTACATCCACAATGACTCGATCAGAATCCGAGCAATTCAACTCCAAAGTCATGTGCGATCCCGTGCAAGACGATCCCGTCACCGACGTAAATCTCCGGCTCAACAACCTCGACCCCGTTAACATTCACCGCGCTCCCGCTCCGCTCACCGCCTGTGATCATAAGCATCCAACGGTCCCCCGCCACAGTCCTCACCCCCTCGCCGGTCCCCATCCCCATCAGCTCTCCGTAAAGAAACCTCCCCACCGCCACGTGTCGTCTCACCGCCCCCTCCAGCAAGTACGCCTCACACGTCGCGTAGTCGAATCCGCTGTCCCGCGGAGCGAACACCGTAACCTGCTCCGGCGACGATTCTTTCAGAGAATCAAGAATCGCGTTGAGACCGATGGCGAAGGGGACGTAGCCCCTCGACCCTAGGGCCCTGACAGCGCGAGCCCAGTTGGGTTCCGTCGGGGGCATGGGACTGACGGCGGGAAAAGGGGAGGCGACGCAGTGGACGGCGTGGGGCCCGCTGACGAAGAGGTTTGGGCGGGTGACGGGGACGCCGTTGATGGAGAGGTTGGAGGTGAGGGTGAGGTTGAGGGAGGGGAGGAGGGTGGGGATGGAGGAGCCACGCGGCAGGCGCAGGAGGGAGGAGAGGGGGAGGAGGAGGGGGGAGACGTGGCGGCGGAGGAGGTCGTCGGCGGCGGCGGGGGAGAGGGAGGAGAGGGCTTCATCGGGGAGGGCGAAGAGGGTGGAGGGGGACGCGCGGAGGGCTGTGGATGGGGGCGCGTGGAGGGCGGCGGCGGTGAGGTGGAAGCCGGAGCGGTGGAGGGCGAGGAGGACGTCCGTTTCTTCTTGATGGCGGAGTTCTCCGGAGGTGGAGATGGCGGCGATGATGAGGGCGACGGCGGCGGCGACGTAGACGGGGGCGTGCCACCAATGGGAGCACGAGGCGGAGGAGGATGACATGGCGGAAATACGAGACTGCCCTCTTCTCTGTTTTTCTTGATGTGAGAGTTATTAGTAGAGGGAGAGAGGAGAGCAGGGGTGATTATGGACGTCACGATGCTTCCTTCTCTGTGAAGGCAATTAATTTGAGCTATGGATATTGGGTTTTTTTTACTATAATGGTTCTTGAATTACACCATTAATTGATTATTAGGCTATAATTTAATGGGCCTGCGCTGGCTGATTGGAATGACCTTTGTCATTGGTTAGCCGTTATTAGGATAAACTACACTTAAATATCCTCTTGTATGCTCCGCGTTGCACCAAAATATATTCAGTTTAAAACCTTATACTCAAATACCCTAATGTTTTTAGGGTTATTTCAATATTAGTCCCCTAAGTCTTTAATATTTTGGTATTAGTTCCTCAAATCATTGAAATCTCTCTCATATCCCCCAAATCCTATCAAAGTTTGCTAACTGCTTAACTATGGATAGTTAATTACTTAACTATCATCATTAATGTATATTGCTGATAGCTTTAGTACTCCAATAAATCCAAAATTAATCATGTTCTGGTGTCAAAATTGTAAATATTGTATTCCAAATGAATTGTCATTTCTTGTATATCAAATATTTTTTTTTTATTTTTCATATAACATATTCCCCATAAAAGTATTTTGTATTACAATAGGAAGGTAAAGTGGATACAAAATCTCCTGACAAATGTTCATACGACATGGAGTGCTTCATCCAGGTCAAATGTCACAAGTTTGAAGGTTGATATGAGACCATATACACTAGTACATGGCTACTACTATCCTGGATGAGCTAAAAGACATGCAAATATCTATCTCTTTGATGAATTTTTTGGTAGTGTATTACAAAAATTTTGGTAGTGCATTCTCAAATATGGATCTTGTATGCCATATGGCTGCAAAACAGCCACAAGAAGTGACATACTATAATCTCTGTAAATTTACCGTACGTGCGTTATAAAGTGTGTGTAATCTCTGTAAATGTACTGTGTAATCTCTGTAAATATATCGTGTGCTGCACTGCTGCTCCGCTCTATGTAATATAGGATTTGCACTTATATATATCTCCTTTGTCTCTGTAGCTATACTATATGCAATCTACTCTAAGTAGTATATATAGAGCGAGGATTTTAGTGTAGCTCCATACTTTTGATTCTAACCTTTTCTCAACTATAAAGGTTTTCATCTACCTTTATGGTTCCTTTGCTTTCTCTTCATTCTCACATAACTGATGCATAGACAAGTGCCTGTAGGAGAGTTACGTACTTATTCAGTTTGGTGCTGTTAAGTGAAGCACGCACGTGCAACACACGTGCCTCTTCGCTAGTATATATATTATAAGCCCCAGCCATCACCTGTGTGCCTGCGGAATACTTTGGTTTTGTGGAATATGGTTTCGGATAACAAACTGTTGAGACAAGTTGCTCTTCATAGTGTAAATAATCATTAAAACATGTTCCCAAAAGCGTAAAAGAAACCCACAGCGCAACTCTGGCTCCACTCTTTATCGCCACCTGTCCCTTGATCATGCTACACTTCCTCATATGCAAACAGGCCCACGCCAAACTCAATTCACCATCATGCTCTCAACCTCCACCGGCGGAACAAATGGAGAAACTTATAATGAAATTTCCATTTCTGGCGGATAACAATAGGCCACTAGCAATTTTTATTTTTATTTTTTAAAACTAGAAAAATTTAAATGTACTGTTCTACCTAACATTCATCTGAAAGTGGTGGATAACAATAGCCACTGATAAACTTACAACAAATAGATGAAGATGGGCATATGCTAGAGTCCTCATTGAGGTGAACATGCCTTCTCCTCTTCCTGATCAAATTTTAATACAAGGTCTTGATGGCAAAAAATTCAATCAGAAAGTGGTTTATGAGTTGAAACCAAAATGGTGTGATCGTTGTAAGAATTTGGGTCATGATACAAAATATTGTAGGAGGCATCCTATAATTCAAAGATGGATTCCCAAACAAAACATAGCTGCAAATGCAAATCAAGTTGTTCTTAACAGTAACCCTGAAAACCATATTGTTGATGACAGTAGCTCTAGAAATCTAAAAGTTCAATTAATACATGATAATCTCAATTTTACTGGTCAGAGTTCTGTGCATATTGAAAAGGATGCAGAAGCTCTGGTAAATATGAATACTGGGAAGAATTCTGCTGAAAACTGTTCTGTGCATGCTGCGTATGTTCTGCTGGTTGATTCTGAAGTTAATGTTAACTACAAGGAATATGTTCATTCTGAAAACTCTTGGATGCAAGCGTAAAGAGGTAAAATTAAAAAGAGTTCCTTTCCTGTTAACCTCTTCTCTCCTTTGGCTACCATGGTATGTGAACTTGATCCCTCTATAATGGATAGAGGATGGACTAACTAAAGAATCTATCTTTTTGAAATGTTAGGGGATTGAACAAATCCCCTAAACAACATTTAGTAAAGCAGCATTTATTTTAAAATCATCTCTCTTTTCTTGCTCTCCTTGAAACAAAAAATAAAGGATATTAACTTGCTAATTATAACAAAGAAGATAGCCATTAACTAGAAATGGATTTCTAATGTGTCAAACTCTGAAAAGGCTAGAATTTTGGTCTTATGGGATCCTAATATTCTGAAGATTCAAGTTGTACATATCTCTTCTCAGGATATAACATGTTCTGTCAAGTCAATAGATGGAAGAGTTGACTGTATCATTTCATCAATCTATGGTTCCAACAAATTGGAATCCAGGAAGGAATTATGGTTTGATCTCTTTCAAATACATCAATCAATAGGGAATATACCATGGCTTCTCTGTGGGGATTTCAACACTATGATCAGTAATGATGAAAAGCTTGGAGGTACAATGCTTTCTGATACCGATACCAAGGATTTCAATTCATTCATTGAAGATTGTCCTCACTTTCATCTTAAAACTATGGGTTGTTTTTTCACTTGGAATAATAAACAAGACTCTGGTACTAGGGTCTGGTGCAGGCTGGATAGAGCTCTAGTGAATGACTCATGGATTCAAATGTACAATTCAAGTCATGTTGAGTTTTTGCTTCCAAACTTCTCTGATCATTCTCCAGCCTTGGTTTCAATTTATGAAGAGACAATGCAAGAGAAAAAGTCATTTAAGTTTTTTTTAAATGTGGAAAAATCATACTAATTTTCCTATAGTTTCATCTATATGGCAATCACATGTTGAAGGATATAAAATGTTTTCAGTCTATGCTAAGCTGAAACTACCGAGGGCTTCTCTAAAAGATCTTAACATGAAACATTTTTATAGCATAAGTGAGCAAGTTCAAAGAGCTAAATATGCTTTGGAGGATATCCAAAGTAAGCTGTAAGAAGATCCTCTTAACCCTAACCTTGTGAGTCAAGTAAAAGTTTGCTTATCTTCTTATAATAAACTCTTGGACTGTGAACTGTCTTTCTATCAACAAAAAGTAAGAATTCAGTGGAGTATTCAAGGGGATAGATGTACCAGTTTTTTTCACTCAGTTATCAAAGATAATAGACACCAGAACAGAGTATTTGTCCTTTATAATAGCATGGGTGACAGAATCTCTGAGGGTTAGGAAATTGTTAATGAATTAACCTCTTACTACAATAACCTCATAGGCACTGCTGTAACAACATCTATTCCTAGCAGCAATATTATTCAGAATGGTCCTTATTTGAATAAAAATCGTGTTAGGAGTTTATCTGCGCCAGTTTCAAAAGAGGAAATCAAAAGAGTTGTTTTATTCATGTCAGACAACAAGGCACCGGGTCCAAATGGCTATAGTGTTTCCTTCTACAAGTCTGCTTGGTCAGTTATTGGTGATGAAGTCACACTAGTTATTGAAAAAAAATTTCAAACAAGGAAGTTATTGGGATCAATTAACTCTTATCCCCAAGGTACAATGTCCTAGATTTCCCTCTGATTTCAAACCAATATCATGTTGCAATTGCCTTTACAAGCTTATTTCTAAAATTCTCACTAATAGAATCCAATCAGTTATGGGGTATCTCATTAGTGAAGTTTAAAGTACTTTTGTAAAAGGTAGACAAATATCCAATAACATCCTGCTAGCGCATGAGCTTGTCAAAAACTATGGCAGGAAGCATATTTCACCTAGGGTCATGATTAACATTGACATTAGAAAGGTCTTTAACACTATCAGTTGGAATTTCCTAAAGGAGCTGCTTAAAGGTCTAAGTTTCCTTAGTGTGTTGATAAACATGATTATGGCTTGTATATCTTCCCCGATGTATTCAATCTCTCTTAATGACTCCCTGCATGGTTACTTTAAGGGTGAAAGAGATCTAAGGCAAGGAGATCATCTTTCCCCTTATTTGTTTATACTGGGAATGTAGTACCTTTCAAGGAGTCTTGATCTGTTGAGGCAGGATAGAAATTTCAAATTCCATCCAAAATGTGGTAGGTTAAAGATTACTCATTTGATCTTTGGGGATGATCTATTGTTGTTTAGCAAAGGTGACCTTAACTCAATTCAAAAGCTCTATCAATGTGTTACAAATTTCAGTGAAACTTCTGTTCTTGAAGCTAATCCTAGCAAGTGTTCAATTTTCTATGGGGGAGTTGATGAGTCTGTTAAGGTTGCCATCCATGATTACCTGTGATTCTCTGAGGGGGTCATGCCTATCAAATACTTAGGTGTTCCTCTTATATGCAAAAGGCTATCTTTTTTAGATTGCAGACCTCTCATCAGTAAAATGTCCAGTCAATTTCAAAGCTGTTTGAAGCATAAGAACTTATCATATGCTGGTAGATTACAGATAATTAAGAGTGTTATTCCTGGTATTCAAATTTATTGGACATCCAGTTATGTTTTATCAATCAAAGTACTTCAAAAAGTTGATGAGTTATGCATGAACTTTCTTTGGGGTAAAACTGACCAAGCTGTCAAGACACCTCTGGTATCATTGGATAGAGTATGTATAGGGAAAATGTATGGAGGCCTAGGGATTTTCTCTTCTACCATTTGGAATAATGCAGCTGCTTTGAAAATACTCTGGGATATACATTCTAATAAAGAGCTACTATGGATTAAATGGATTCATGGCACATATCTAAAACATAGAAATATATGGGAAGTGGATATGAAAGTGGGAGATCCTTGGATGTGGAAGCAGTTTTTAAAAGTCAGAAATAAAGCACTAGTTTTTTGCGGTGGAGTGGAAAATTTAAAGTAATTAATTAGGTCATGTTGTAGAAATTCTAAAATAAAACTCTTAGATTTGTATTTTTACCTATCCCCTACTATAATCAATGTGTCATGGTATCACACAGTTTGGGAGAAACAATTGTGAACGTGGGGGGCCACCACGTTTACGCTCGTGAAGAGATCACGTTCACGTGTGAAGAGATCACCCAAATCTCTCATACAGGCCAACCCGATATCATAAACTATATAAGGCTTGCCTAGGGTTTTGTAAAGGTGTGCAAGTAAGGGGAAAATGTAGAGGAATTCAGCTGCGTGCAAAAGCAGAAAAACGCAGAGGTGCGGTGAAAAATCAGAGGTGTTTTTCAAGTGGCTTTTGAGAGAGAAATTGAGAGATTGTTTGAGGGTTTAATTTGTGAGAGCTGTGTGATTGTAAACCCTATTTGTATTCTTTTTCTCTCTAATAGTAGATCCCCCCCCCCTCTTTGCCTCGTGGACGTATGCAATTTATCGAACCATGTTAAAATTGATTGTTCGTGCCGTGATTTATAATAGAGAGTTTAGGTTCCCTCGACAGGCCAGTCCTAGAACTGATAAGAGAAAGAGCTGATATCCCACTTTGTCGAGATATTTTTCTTTCGGTTCTTATTTCCTTTGTGAAACAGGGATTTAGTTGAGATCTACTCTCTTGTCGAGCACTAGAGGTGCTGTCAAAATTTTCGCTGTGCACAACAAGTGGTATCAGAGATCGGGCTACGTTTGGGTAATTTTGAGGAGTAGATCGCTTTGGAAGCTCGACTAGGGTTTCAATTGGAGTTAAAGGTAGGATCTTTTTTGGTAAAGGCTCTATCTTTCTCAAGTTTGGATCTATTCTTCAGTTTGTTCCGCATTGGTTGTTGGTGTGTTGAGGAATATGGCCGAAAAAGAAGGTGTTGAGGGTGATGCTTCTGGTGTGAAGATCATTCAAAGTTTGAATATCCACTCTACGAAGATAGATGTGGAAAAGTTTAATGACACGAACAACTTTGAACTTTGGCGATGCGAAGTTTTGGATGCGCTGAACACGCAAAATTTGGAGGATACTTTGGAGTTGGATGACAAGCCAGATTATATTAAAGAGAAGGTTTGGAAGAAGATGAATCGAATGGCGTGTGGTGTTATTAGGTCTTGTTTAACACAAGATTTGAAGTATGATGTGATGAATGAGATTTCTGCAAAGAAGATTTGGGAGACCCTTGAGAGTAAGTATTTGACCAAGAGTATGGAAAATAACTTGCATGTAAAGAGGAGGCTTTATCACTTCCAACTGAAGAAGGGAACCTCCATTAGTGATCACATGAACCACTACACGAAGCTTCTTGTGGATTTGGCGAATGTGAATGTTATGATTGAAGATGAGGACAAGGCATTGCTGTTGTTGAGTTCCTTGCCTGATGAGGAATACAAGACCTTTGTTCTTACCCTAATTAATGGGAAATCGTCCTTTTCGTATAGTGAGGTCACCGCTGTACTTGTGAACTAGCAGCTTCGAAAGAAGGATAAGGAGACTTCAGTTGAGCTGATAACGGAGGCATTGATCGTAAGAGGAAAGAATCCAAACCAAAAGAATTAGAAGTCACAGTCTAGAGTAGGGTATCCTACAGTTGGAAAAGATCAATGTGATTGATGCAAGGAGACTGGTCATTGGAAGAAAGATTGTCCAAAGCTTGACGAATGGATGAAGAATAAGCAAGAGGGAAAAGGGAAGAAACCATCACAAGAAGCAAACATCGTTATATCAGATGGTAATATTTCTGATTCTTCTATTTATTCACTTTCTATCAGTCCTACGGGTAGCTATTCGGAGGAATCCGAGCGGATGTTAGATAGTGGTGCGACCTATCATGTGTGTCCTAGAAGAGAATGGTTTTCCAGTTTTGAGAAACTGGATAGTGGTGTGGTGTTCATGGGAGACAACCATGCATGCCAGATCCTTAGGATAGGATGAATTCGCATCAAGATGTTTGACGGGACTGTTAGAGAGTTATATGATATGAGATATGTTCCTTATTTGAGGAAGAACTTGATCTCAATTGGAGCTTTGGTTGGAGAGGGTCCGAAGGTTCGTGTTGAGGACATGGTTCTTAAGATCATGGAAGACTCTCTGATTGTGATGAAGGGTGTTAGGAGGAATAACATGTACTATTTGATTGGAGATACAGTGACAGGTGGAGAGCTGATGACTTCTGTTGATTCGACTAGACTACGGCATTTGGGGCTTAGTCATTCCAGTATTGATTTGGAGATGGGTGCATCGACCTGTAATTTAAAATCCAGTGAACACTTTGATGTGAGCAAGAAAACCAAGGTGAAGCTTGGCATCTCTATTCACCGCACGGAGGGTCTTTCAGATAGGGTTCATATGGATGTTTGGGAGCCTTCCAAGGAGGCATCGTTGGGAGGAAATAGATGTTTGGTTTTCTTTGTTGGTGACTGTTCTAGGCATGTTTGGGTTGCAACCAAATTCCATTTTAATAAAATCCTAGTAGTCTCTAACAGATTGAAGAAGTGTACGATAGACAGAAAGGTGAAGGTAATTCATTCTAGTTTTGGTGGGAGGTACAAGATGGACCTGTTTCTGTATTGGAATCAAACTCACAGCATTTTGAGACACTTCGTTGGAAAGGAAATCTTAGGGCAACTAGATAGGGTGACAAATTTTAAGAACCATGCATTATTGGAGGAGGATCGGTGTCTGTTGTCAAGCAATGGTCTGCAAAAAAGTTTCTGGACTGAGGCTTCGATATATTTGGGTCATCCTATTAAAGAGTTATCAACTGTTGTGATTGGAGGTAAAACTCAATTGGATATTTGGTCTGGTAGTGTCACATTGGATGAGGCTTCGATGAGGGAGCCTATTGACTCTCACCAGGTAGAGAGTTTTGGACAGATCATAGAGGTATCATAGCAGGTGGAGAGTGATGCTACTTCACATTAGGTGGACATTACTCCACATACTCCAGATCATTCTGTATTGTTTGAGATTCCAGCTGAGGTGACACGGTTTGGGTATCAATTGGTTTTGGATACAGATGATGAGTTGGGTTTTGATTCGAGTGCAGTTGATAGATGTAGTTTGGATAAGGCCATTGGTTCACCTCAGGTGGAGGTGTTTAATTTGTTACACTTTGAGGCTATTGGAAGTGCTATCAGCCACAGAGTTGATGATATTGGAGGAGGGTTGCAAACTCTTCTATTGGATTGATGTTATTCGTGGCCATTTGGGTGAACTACGTGAAGGCTGATTCCTTAGGCAAGAGGATACGTAGGCAGTCATTTATGTTGCAGCCGATTTGGTGAGTTGATACCGACATTTGGAGAGTGTTCGTATTCTCATTTAGATTCTCAACTTATTGTGGATTGAGTTCGTTTTCGTGAATTGTTTCACTTTGTACTAGACACAATAAGTGGGATATTTGGTTGTTTTGGTGTCGGCTCAGTTTTGAGAAAACTTTGCCGAGGTGGAGAATTGTGAATGTGGGAGGCCACCACGTTTACACTCGTGAAGAGATCACGTTCACGCGTGAAGAGGTTACCCAAATATCTCGTGCGGGCCCACCTGATATCATAAACTATATAAGGCTTGCCTAGGGTTTTGTGAAGGTGTGCAAGTACAAGGGAAAAACGCAGAGGAATTCGGCTACGTGCAAAAGTGGGAAAACGCATAGGTGCAGTGAAAAATCAGAGGTGCTTTTCAAGTGGCTTTTGAGAGAGAAATTGAGAGATTGTTTGAGGGTTTAATTTGTGAGAGCTGTATGATTGTAAATCCTATTTGTATTCTTTTTCTCTCTAATAGTAGATCCCCCCTCCTCCTTGCCCCGTGGATGTAGGCAATTTGCCGAACCACATTAAAATTGATTGTTCGTACATTTGTAATAGAGAGTTTAGGTTTCCTCGACAAGTCAGTCCTAGAACTGATAAGAGGAAGAGCTGATATCCCATTTTGTTGAGATATTTTACTTTCGGTTCTTATTTCATTTGTGAAACAGCGATTTAGTTGAAATCTACTCTCTCGTCGAGCACCAGAGGTGCTGCCAAAATTTCCGCTGCGCACAACACAAAACTATCCTAAGCATTCTTTTGTTTTATGGTTAGCTGTCCAAGATAGACTTCTTACTCAAGATAAATTGCTTAGGAGAGGGGTTATTCAAGCCAACTATTGCATTCTATGTTCTGGTGCAGGTAATGAAAATCGAAGCCACTTATTCTTTGATTGCAACTTCTCAAAAGATGTTTGGAATTGTATTATGGATTGGCTTCACTTCAAATGGAAAACTTCTGATTGAAATCAGTTATTGAATTGTTATAGTTCCATATCGAGGGGAAAAGGTTTCAAACAAAGAGTTAAAAGAATGGCATTATCCTCTACAATCTATAACATATGAATAGAGCGCAATGAGAGAATCTTCAGACAGAAATTCAGAGATGTAGAGCAGCTGATCAAAAGCATTAAAGTGAATCTTATGACCATAATTCTTAATAGCACATTACAAGCGGAAAATAAAGAATGGATTCTCCTTTTGTAAAATTCAGGTGATCCTTGTATTTTCTCTGATGTAGGTTGATAGCTGGGTGGTAGTTTCCTATACTTGTTTTTGTTTTTTCTAGTTAACTCAGTCATTAAGTATTTGATGTACCTAAACTTACATATTGGTGAATGAATAAAGTTTTTTCAATGACTAAAAAAGAACATTCATCTGAAGATCAAGTTTAACAAAGGGAAGGCTTCTATAGTAAACATCAAATTAAATATGAAGATGTATTTATGTCCATTTAATCAAATCTGAGGCGCTATCTCGCCTTATACCCATTACGTATATGAAAATAAATTTTGTAAGGGACAAACTTAATCTGAAGATGTATTTATGTTTATCACAGTGGGCCCCTGAAAGACATTGACATGATTATTACTATCACGGTTGGACAAAAAATGTGATAGCTCCTCTCACTCGCGAAGTGAT
>BQKN01000125.1:514097-529926 GCA_022839385.1 Asparagus kiusianus | reverse complement strand
GATTTTGCACAAAACACCCAAAATTGTAATTTTAATTTGAAATTATTAGCAAATTAATTACTTTCCACCCAAGTTAAAGTTTGAATTTTTGAATTTTTGGATTTTAAGCAAAACACCAAAATTGAATTTTTAAATTTTGCACAAAACACCCAATTCAAACCCTCAAATTGACAAATTAATCAATTTCTACCATCAATCCTTGCACAATTGTGATAACAACCCATGATTCTTCATGATTTAACCACTAGATCACCCATATACAATTACGTGATAGAAAAAAAATTAAATTACAAGATCAAGAGGAGAATTATACCTTAGTTTAGAGGTAGAAGAAGCCCAAAAAATCGAAGAAAATCACTTCCAATTGCTCTTGAGCTTGTGTGGATGGGATGGGAAGAATTAGGGTTTGAGAGAGAGGAAATCGGGTTTGAAAAACAGATGAAGAGGAGATGAAGCTGCTATAATTTTTGAGGCAGCGATCTGGGTATCAATACCCGTATCAATACGGGCATCGATACGGGTATAGATACTCAGGGCATTAGCGCCAAACGACCCAAATGCAGTTTTATTATCTTTTTCTTTTCCTTTTCATTTTCTTTTGGGCCGCAGAAAGTTGTGGCCTTTTTTTAAAAAAATATTTTTTATTTTTTCATTTTATTTATTTATTTATTTTTAAGCCCATTACAACTTAGACTTTATTTGCTTTTTTTTAATATTTATTTTTTATAAGAGAGAAAATATTCAAAAAAATTTCTTTTTTTATAAGATACAAAATATTTAAAAATATTTTTTTATTTTTTTATTTTTTATATGGGCTAAACAAAATGAGGAAATATATATATTTTTTCTTTTTTTCCTTTCTTTTTTCTTTTTTTATTTTGCTTTTTTATAAATAGTGTGGTTCATGAAAAACTAACACCTCCTCCTCTCTGAGTATGGAAACTTCTAAAAATGGTTTTAAATGTTGATCATTAATTTTAAAAATATGACCATTTTTAGGATTTCCTATCTCGATAGCCCCATGTGAGAAAACTCGATTAACAATAAACGGACCTGTCCATCTTGATCTTAATTTTCTGAGAAAAAGATGCAATTTTAGGTTGTAAAGTAAACTTTTTTGTCCCGGTGTGAAATTCTTTCGTAAAATTAAATTATCATGAAAAATCTTGGTTTTCTCTTTATAATTTTTTGAGTTTATATATGCATCGTTTCAAATTTTTTTCAACTCATTTAATTGGAGCAATCTGGTTTTTCCTGCCGAGTCTAAGTTGATATTTAATTGTTTAATAGCCCATATTACCCAGTGTTCTAACTCCACTGGTAGGTGATAAGATTTTTCAAACATGAGCCTGTATAGTAACATCCCCAAATTGGTTTTGAAGGCTATTCGATAAGCCCATAGAGTGTCACACAATTTCACAGACCAATCTTTTCTGTTATTATTAATTGTTTTTTTTAAGATTTGTTTGACCTGCCTATTTGTGACCTCTACTTTGCCACTGGTTTGGGGGTGATAAGGAGTCAATAATTTGTGTGTGATCGAATATTTCTTTATCAAAACCTCAAAAGAACGGTTACAGAAATCTATACTATTGTCGCTAATGATCGTTCGGGGCACTCCAAACCTTGCAAAAATATTTTCCTTCAAAAACTTGACAACAACCTTGTTGTCGTTAGTCATGCAAGCTACCGTTTCAACCCATTTTGACATGTATTCTATGGCTACTAGAATGTAGATATTTCCAAAAGAATTTGGAAATGGTCCCATAAAATCTATACCCCACAAATTAAAAAGTTCAATAGCATAGATGTGTTATAAGGGTATTATAGTTCTTCTAGTAATTTTCCCTAAGAGCTGACAATGGTTACAAGTTTTGCAAAACTCATAGGAATCCTTAAAAAGAGTAGGCCAGTATAGTACACACTGGAGAATTTTTTAGCTATTTTTCTTTGGCCAAAGTGGCCCCCGCATGCTTGTTCATGACAAAAGGATAGAACACTCCTAGTTTCTTTATTTAGAATACACCTCCTAAAAATCCAATTAGGATATTATTTAAATAGATATGGATTATCCCAGTAAAAGTATTTTACCTAGGAGAGGAAACGCAACCTATCCGGTTTATACAATGAGAAGGAATTTGTTTTATGACCATGTAATTCACAATATTTGCAAACTACGAAACAAATTGGATTTGTAGGATTTGTTCGTCTGGAAAATATTCGTTGATTAAGATATTTGATGTTAGTGCATTCGAGAGTCTAGAAAGGTGATATGCTATGGGGTTTTCTGCTCCTTTTCTATCAAGAATTTGAATGTCAAACTCTTGAAGCTGGAGAATCCATCTAATGAGCTGTGCTTTGGCATCATTTTTGGTCAAAAGATACTTATGTGTGGCATGATCTGTGAAAACTTTAGTTAAAGAGTCGATGGGATAAGAATTGAATTTTTCTAATTCAAAGACTACAGCTAAAAAATTCGTTCTCAGTGATAGAGTAATTTTGCTGGGCATCGTTCAAAGTCCTACTAGCGTATAGATCACATGCAGTTTTTTATTAATCTATTATCCTATAATAGTACCAATTACAAAATCGGATGTATCACACATTAATTCGAAGGGTAAAGTCCAATCTGGTGCATGAATGATAGGGGTTATGGTTAGCTCCTTTTTCAGATACTCAAAAGTTCTGAGGCATTCAGGGGACAAATCAATTGATGTATCCTTGGCTAAGAGATTGGTCAATGGTCGAGTAATTTTGCTAAAATCTTTGATGAAACTGTTGGACCCTAGAGGGGGGTGATTAGGGTCTTAAGGTAATAATTGTGCAATAAAAAATAAGACAAGCAATACACCATAAAATGAACAACCAAAGTAAATGAGATAAAGTTAGAAATCGTTATCCAAGTGACGCGCGATGTGTTAACGAAGTTCGGCCCGCTGACCTACGTCCCCGCTTCCCACTCTTGAGGAGAATCAACTACACAACCCGGTTTAGAAGCCGGAACTTCTTCTACACAACGATCTCCACAAGATCTCACAACTACACAGTTGATCAACACAAGATCTCACTCCCACACAGTTGATCTCCACAAGATCAAGGTCACAACAGTAGTAAATGGTGTAAAATCTCTCTCTTTACAGTAACCCTATGGCAAGGAGAAAGATTACACTAAAGCTTGGGATGTGAACTTAAAAACAGAGAAAATAGGATTGAAAGTTTGGCTCTTAGTAAAACAAAACTCTGGTTTTTCAAAATGCTTGGGACAAGTTGAAGAAGAGGGGTATGAGGGGTTTAAATAGGAGAAAACACAGCAGTCAAAGCCCATACCCAAATCCCCCAAATTCCCATAATAATCGTTTCTAAAATTTGTACCAAAAAGTTCGTTAGGGTGAACGGCGGTCGACCGTGAAATTTTCGCGGTCAGCCGCGAGCCATATTTGAAGCTGAGAAAATTTCCAGAAAGTTCTATGGTCGACCGTGGCGGTCGACCGTGGGAATTTACAGGCTGACGGTCGACCGTGGTGGTCGACCGTGAAAGTTTCTGCTGGCTACTCAGGGAAAAACATAGGTGTAGTCGACCACGACGGTCGACCGCGAACTGATACATGGCTGACACAGTTTTGAAAACAGTTTTTGACCTTTTAATAATCTGTAAAAATACTCAATTGATTTCTAAACATTGTGTTACTTTGTAAAATATTTTTAATACTAAAAACAAACTGTTTAGAAAAGGAATTTTGTGAATAGGTCCTCATACTTTGTGAAAAACAATATTTTGGCAAAAACGCTCAAAAGTATAAGTATGAAAACGTGTGTGTGATATCCCAATAGCTTCAAATGAAATCTATAACTACTTGTCTACATCCTAGCACTAGAGAGAAAAGAAAAACTAGCAAATATCCTCACATAGAATTACATTTCTTGAGTCTTGGTATTGCTTTGAGTTGATGAAGCTTCTCATTGCGTTTATTGTTCTTGATTAAACATTGCTTCATCACTATGCCTCCTCCTCCTTTGGATATCATCGTTACAGCTCATATTCCATCCAATCCTCTATAAGTGGTACTAATAAGCTTGATATATATATTAACTACAATATCACTCAATAATCAATTAGTACCGATAATGGTGATTGTAAATTATCATCAAAACATAAGGGCTAACAGAAACATCTATAAAAACTAGCATAACCAAGAAATGATCTGACATCTTTGATATTTTTGGGAGGAGGAAGGTTAGAAATGAGGTCTACCTTAGCTTTGTCCACTTTAATACCTCTATTGGAGACTACATGCCTAAGACAATGCCTTGTTTGACCATAAAATGATATTTCTCCTAATTGAGAGTCAGATTTTTCTCCCTACACCATGATAAGACCAGTTTAAGATGATGCAAACACTCATAAAATATGTCACCAAAAATGGAGAAATGATCCATGAAAATTTCTATAAATATTTCTACCATGTTTGAAAAATACTGATCATACATCGTTGGAATGTGACAGGGGCGTTACACAGCCCAAAAGGCATGCGTCGGTATGCGAATGTTCTATAGGGCATGTGAAAGTGGTCTTCTCCTGATCTTCTAGAGTGATAGGGATTTGATTTTAACCGGAATATCCATTCATGAAATAATAAAACTCATGTCTTGCTAAGCGCTCTAATATTTGGTCAATAAATAGAAGAGGGAAGTGATCTTTCTGAGTGGCTAAGTTGAGTTTTCTATATTCAATGTAAACTCGCCATCCAGTTTGGATTCGAGTGGGAATTAGCTCATTAGCCTCATTTTGGATCAAGGTGATCCCAGATTTCTTTGGAATTACTAGGACCGGACTCACCCATGAACTGTTAGAAATAGGATAAATGATCCCATGATCAAGACATTTCAGAATATTTTTCCTAACAGCTTCTTTCATTACCGGGTTTGACCTACGTTGAAGATCTCTGGTAGGTTTGGCGTCATCTATCAAATGGATTCGGTATTGAATAATGGTTGGACTAATTCCCTTGATATCAGCCAAGGTCCATCCAATGGCTTCCCTATTCTCTCTTAAATATCTAAGAGAGCTTCCTTTTGACTGATTGTCAAATCAGAAGAAATGATAACTAGTAAAGCCTCATTTTTCCTTAAGTAGGAATACTCTAGATTTTTGGGTAAAGGTTTGAGCTCTAACTTAGGGGGTTCCTCTATAGATGGGCGAAGTTAGACTCAGGGTTCTATTTCCAAGGGTTACAATTGCCAGATAATTATAGATACATGATTGACAAGCAGATCTAACCCTAATTTTTCATCGAAAGACTCCTCAAGAATTAAGTCAGATAAACAAGGATCTGACTCACATTCTCCCTCTTGCTGTTCACTAGATATTCCCTAAATAAAATTTACTTCCATAGGTTGATCGGATGGATCACTGGGCTGTATTCCTAGGTTGAAAATATTAAGGTTAACAGTCATATTCCCGTAAGATAGTTTTATTTGACCAGTCCTACAATTGATCAAAGCATTTGAGGTTCCTAAGAATGGTCTTCCTAAAATAATTAGGATTTGACTTTTGAGATTTGAGATTGGCTGTGTTTCCAAGATAATAAAATCAACAGGAAAAATAAACTATCTAACTTTGATCAAAACATCCTCTCACTCTCCCTTGGGAATTTTCACAAATCTATCAACTAATTGTAGGGTACATCTTATTGGTTTATGTTTTCCTATACCTAACTGTTGATAGACTAAATAAGGAAGGAGGTTTACGTTGGCTCCCAAATCTAGAAGTGCCTTATCAATATGAATATTTCCTATAACGCATGGAATTGTGGGACAACAAGGGTCCTTATATTTCAAGGCCATGGGTTTTAAAAATATTTCACTGAGGTTGGCAACTAAAAAGACTTTCTTGGGAATATTCATGGTTCTTTTCTTAGTGCATAAGTCTTTTAAGAACTTTGCATAAGATGTGATTTGTTCAACTATGTCTAAGAAAGGATTGTTGATCTTGACCTGTTTAAAAGTTTCTAGGATTTTCATAACTTGCGGAGAATTGTTCCTAGGTTTGAGTCTATCTGGAAAGGGGCAACAGGCCTATACCTATCTAGGTTAGGCTCAATCTCATGTTCAACTTCTTGGTCATCGGAAGGAGTGTGTTGGATGGGAGAAGGGGTTTGATCTGGTGGCATTCTAACTTGGTTATCTATCTGTTTTGCTAATCGCAGCTTGTGAACTACATTCACATGGGTTGGTTGGTTTGAACATGATCCATTGTCTTTAGGGTTGACAATAGGTTGACTTGAAAAGTTTCCTTTCTTTCTTTTACTTATGGCATTGGCTAGTTGCCTAAGTTGGTTTTCTAACCTATCTATGGCTTGAGTGTTCGAGTTGAGTACTTGGCCGGTTGTTTGCATGAAGGAATTCAAAGTCTTGGATGACTAGGTCAACATGTTAGTGGTTTGTGTAGAAGCTTTAATCATAGTCTCTAAACCCTTTTCTAAGACACTAAGTCGTTTCTCGCTATCAGGTCCCGAAAGATTTATGGGTTAATGAGGATGAGGATGTTGGTTTGGAAAAGATAGATTAAATTGTTAAAAATTATTTGGTGAATTGAACGGAACTGTGTTTCCTCTAGGGAATTGTTGGTTTGAAGTGAGAATGAAGTTTTGATTTCCAGAGAGATTTCCTTGATTCCACACAAAATTAGGGTGATTTCTCCAATCAAGATTGTAGGTTGGAGAGAACGGATCATTTCTAGGGCGTTGGAATGTAGCGTTCATCTGCTCTAATGATTGAGTGTTTCCTAAGGGAGGGCATTCCTCTGAAACATGGGTAAGAGAAAGACAATTGTGACAACCTATGGCAGAAACTTGATTGATTTAAATTAGAGCTCATTCCTTAATTTCTAAGGCTTCTAACCTTTACAGAAGTGACTCCATCTTTGCTTCGGAGGTAATGTTTGATTCTAAGGAAAGTCCACTAGATTTAGGGTGGGGAACTGATGAAACTCTATCATCATAGTGTTCCGACTACATGGTTTTCTCAGATGGAACTCTAAAAATTACCATGCTGTTAGTACATTTGTTTTGATGATGATTTACAAACAATCCCTAACATTGTTTGTCTAGTATTTGTATTTGTTTATTAAGTATTCTAGACAAACATCGATGTTAGAGGTTGGTTGGATTGCGCTTACATGATCACATTCATTGGAGGTTGGATGGAATCGAGCTTAACGATCATATCTAAAGGAGGTTGGCGGAATCAGAATGAAGCCAATACAATTCAAGTCAAAGATTCAAGATCAAGCTTCATCCGAACCAAGACAAGCTCATTAAAGATCTATAGCTTGGGTATAGTAGTATAAGTTTATACTTTATGTGTAGATACTTTGAGCTCAATTATACACACACATTACTTTCTTTTTTATTGTTTTTGTTTTCAAGATTAAATCATATAAATATGAAACTAATAGTTATATTTATATACATATACTAGTTTCCTATTTATCGATTTTATTTTGAAATAATGTGTTTAGCTATATAAATATGAAAAAAATGGATATAGTTATATTTACACAAATTGTCTCATGTTTATACATGCCAACAACGATTTCATTAAAATAAAGCTCTAACAAATAAATGAAATCATGTTTATTTGTAAAATTATATGTTTATAGATTGAAGACTCAATTACATAATGTTACATCTTTTCCTAAGTCTATAAATCGAATCAAAAGTTTTCAAACTTTAGTTTAAGTCAAAATGACAAAAACAAGTGCATTGTGTTTTTATCTTTTGGACTATTTTGAAAATAATGTGTTTTCACAAAAAGGAAATACAATTTAAAAAATTCTTTCTCTAACATGTTTATAAATGTTTTCTAAAGTTTTATATTTTTTAAAATATATTTGCTATTTTTTAGGGGTTTGAAATCTATTTTTCTGCTCAAAACAGGCTCTGTGCATGTTTTGAGTCGACTCACTACAGTGTTGAGTCGACTCATGAACTATGGCATAGTTATTAGTTTTTTCTGATGAGTCCACTAATAAACTTGTGACTCGACTCATGAACTATTGTACGGTTAGCAGTTTTATCTGTTGGGTCGACTGATAAACATATGAGTCGACTCATGTAGACATGAGTCGACTCATAATATAACCATTGCACAGTACAACTAGTTTCCAGATTTTGTGTTATTTAATGTTTTTATTTGTTTTTGTTGGTTCTTGGGCTGGTTTCTTCTATCCTATATATACCCCTTTGTCATAACTATTTCAAACCACCAAGAGAGTTTTTAAACAAGTTTTAAGGGTGTTTAAAGTTTGTTTTAGTATATTTTATAAAAGTTTATGTGAAAAGGTTTTCACAAGAGGAATAAGAGACCATCATTTCATGTTTGAGCTTTCATCTCATCTCTTTCACTCTTGTTATCATTGGAAAAGTTTTCTAAACTCAATCTCTAGCTATTTATACGTTTGATTATCATTTCCATTATTCAGACCTTAATTGAGTTTATATTTGATTTTACTCTTTGTTTACACACAAAACCTATTACGCTTTTAGTATTTCATACATTGTATTATTTGGGTTTTGGTGAGTGTTACTTAGAGTGTAAGCTTGCATTGAGTTCTCATCTATTGTAGAGAACAAACAATTTGTATTTATGCTTACTTGTGAGATACACTTTGTAATACACTTGTACACCGAAAGGAGTGTGTAGTAAGAGACGGGGTTGATTCTAAGAGGAGTGGCATCAGTAGTAAAGCCTAGGGAGATGTTGTAAATTCAAGCACTTGAGGAAGGTGATACGTGTTGGCCCTATAGTTTTGATGATGATTTGTCAAACAATTTATTACTAATATGTTTTCTAGTCTTTGTTGTTTTGATTTTTCTCCTTTCAGGTAATTCAACACACGACAATCAAGAGTTAAAGATTCAGTTCATGCGTGTGCATTCACCTAGGTATAAGAGTAGTTTGTTTACATATATTGTATGTTTATATTTAAGCTCAATATATGTACACTTAACACAAATTTGACGCTTTCTATCATATAAATGATTTTTCATCAAACTTTGTTACAATAGTTTTTATTTCATGTTTATAGTACTTCATTATATATATATAATGTATGCATGATATATATATATATACGTATTTACAAGTCATATCTCAATTTTCATATTCGCGAAAAACAGGTTTTATGAACACTTTTCAAAAATAGTGAGTTTTCACAAACGAAAATTGCATTTCCAAAAATTCCTTTTCAAACATGTTTATTTTATCATTTAGAAACTTTCTCCAAAGTTTATATATTTTTGGAATTAATTTGATATTTTTAACGCAATTTCAAAATCAGCCCAAAACCTATAAATTGACATATATCTGTTTGCGGTCGACAGCCACGGTCGACCGCCACGGTCGACCGCCAGTAGTTAATTTTCTCAATCTGTCTTTTCTTGGATCACGGTCGACCATGACGGTCGACCGTGGCTCCATCCAGAGACTTTCGCGGTCGACCGTCGCGGTCGACCATCAGCTTTCAAAACTATTTTTTTGTGTTTTTGTGCTTCGCGGTTGACCGCGAGATTTCTACGGTCGACCATCGAACTTATAATTACTTTCCCAATGGCTATATTCTGATTTGATTCTCTGGGGCTATTTTGATCATTTTAAGTTGGTTTTGACTGATATTTTGAGTGGGTATAAATACCCCATTGCTGTTCTCTTTCAATATCCAAGAGTTTCTTTTTACAATAAGTTTTAACAAGAGATTAAGAGTTGTTCAAGAGTTGTTTAAGCTGATTTCGTTAATCTATTCCAAAAGAAGTTTTCTACAACAAGAAGAAGCTTCCAACTCCTACTTGGGATCATCATCTACTGTTTAAGAGTTGTTTATTGAGAAGTTTCCTAAACTCTTTCTTATATAGCTTATTGATTTATTTTCATAATTTTAGCTATATCTATTGAGTTACATATTTTTCATTCACTGTTATCACACACACACTGTATTGAGCTTAATATTCCATACTATATATTGTGGGTTGTGGTGTGTGATTTAGTGAGTGTGAGCTTCATTTATGTTCTCATTTGTTGTTGAGAACAAACCACTGTATTTAACCTTTATTTGTGAGTATTACTTGTAATACACTTGTACACCGAGAGAAGTGTAAGGCGATAGACGGGGTCAAATCCAATAAGAGTGGCGTCGGTTGACGAACCTAGGGAGAGGTTGCATCCGAGCACTTGAGGAGGAGAACATGGGCTAGGTTCCTACACTTAGTGTGTAAAGTGTGACTGCATAGTGTTTGTGGTGAGAGAGTTTTCGGTAAACTTGTAAACCGAGTGTGTAGAAGTTCCGGCTTCCAAACTGGATTGTGATAGTGAAGATCTCCTCGAGGTGATGAGTGGGGACATAGGTCATGGTGACCGAATCTCGTAAACATATCGTGTGTTTGTATATTTCTTTTGTGGCTTTTCATATCTTTCTTGTTCATATATATCTCATATCATTCTTACAAGAACAAATTAATCAATATAATTTTAATTAGAATTTAATCGGGATTAGATTAGCATAAGACCCTAATCACACTCCCCCTCTAGGGTCTAACAATTGGTATCAGAGCTTGGTGCTCTTTGATTTAAGGACTAATCGCCTTGAGTTAAAGATCCAAGTTATCACATTTGTACTAATCTAGTGTTGACTGCATTTTGCTTCTTGCATATAATCATTATGGATATGTATGATGCATCTAGTCTACGTTATGTTATTAATGTTGCCCCTCGTTTGGATATTTTCCCCTATGCTCAATGACATGTTAGATTCAAACTTTTTGTTCAATCTAAACAATTCGATTTATGGGAGATTATTGAGGATGCTTATATTGCTCCCATTTTTAAAAAATTCAAATGGAGTGAAAATGATAAAAGATTGTTTAATATGAACAAGCTTTTATTAGAATATTTGCTAAATGCTTTTCACTCTTCATTTTCTAACAAAATTGCCAATTTTGATAGTGCTTACACCTTATGGAAATTTATTGAAGCACGTGAAGGGGACTTGGAGGCTATTCAACAAGCGTTGGAAAATCCCGCTTTGAGTTCTAAAGAAGCCTCATCTTCATGTACAATACCACTAGGTGATAACCCTAGTGAGGTATGCGAGCTTGATAACGATGATATTATTACTTTTGATGAGCTTGCTCTTGAGTTTGAAAAATTACATATTTGCTATATTGATGTAAAAAGTAAGTATGTTAATATAAAATCCACTCATGAAACACTAGCCACTAAGTTTAATTTCATTGCAAATGAAAATATAATTCTTAAAGAATGCAATGAAACTTTGAGATTAGAAAATGCTAGTTTGCTTCATGAAAAATGTGATGCTATGTAAGAAGTAGATAAGTTAAAATCTATGATAAATAATCATGTTTATCCTACTTCTAGTAGCAATGCTTATATGCACAATGATGAGTTGAATCAAATGAGAAAACGAATATCTACCTTAGATTCAACACTAAACACTTGTATTGCTAATAATAAAAAGCTTATGGACTTGTATGCTAAGTACAATATAAATTCTTCTAAGAAACCTATTCACTATGCACACTTGTATGATAAAATTCACAAATGTTCTATTTGCAGTCTTAAAGGCCATTTAGCTCAATTTTGTCATAATGCACAAAAAATTGACAAGCCCATTCATGATTGTGCATCCCATCAAGCTTCTTCTTCACATACACATGTACACACACATAGTATAAATCATAAACATGTTCATTTGTACAAATGTGATTATTGTGGTCGTTTTGGTCATTTGGCCATGTTTTATTTTGATTTGAAAAGAAATTCTCGTTTACAAAATAATTACAAAGAAAAATCTATTTTTGCAAATGAACCACGTGCAAATCATTTCGGTCAACGCAAACCATTCAAATCCCTACATTGCACAAATTGCAATCGCATGGGTCATGTTTATGATTTTTGTTTTGACCGTATCGGTGCACAAAATACACCTAAGCGGGTTCATAACCCTAGGGCCTTGGATTTACATGATAGGGGTCATGTCCTAAATTTTAGTGGTACCAAAATGATTTAGGTACCAAAATGAGTTTTATTTTATTTTATAGCTATCGTTATGATTTTTTGTTTTATGGTTGTTTTTTGAATTTTAAATAGTGATTTTGTTTTTATTAAGCTAAAATAAAATATTTTCACAATTTAATAGCTAAAAACTTTTTATATATATTTATATATATTTCTTAAAGGTCCAAACTAAATATTTTCTAAAAATCCAGTTTTACAATATTTTTGACATTATTTCTCTCGCGATCGACCGCCACGGTCGACCGTGAATGTTTCTGGAATTTGTCACGGTCGACCGCCACTGTCGACCGCAAGAAATTTTTGTTGGTTCTGTTCATTTCGTTATCGGGTTTCGTTTTCAGTTGATTAATTTTTCTGAACCCGACTCGTTCTCCACCATTGATCTCAATTCATTTCAGATCTGGTCCGTCCCTTCTTCTCCTCTTTGATCCGACCCTCTTTCACTTTCCCCAATTCGACATTTTCCCCAAATTCTGTCGATTTCCCTTCTCGGTCGTCCATAGCTCTCCATCGCTCGACCGTGGTTATTCCCCGTCATCAACTCTGTTGGGTAATCTCTCCTCTCTTCCTTCTTGTTTCCATTCTCTCTTAGGGTTTCATTGCCTATTCTAGGGTTTTTCTACTTTAATTTCTGTCTTTTTATATCCGCCAAACCCTAGTTATCATCTAACAATTGGAATCTGACATTATGCCTCCTAAGAAGAGATCTAAGCCAGAGGCTAGTTCCTCATCTTCCATTGCCTCCAATTATGAGGATTTTCTACTGTTCAAACCCCTAATTAAAAAATATAGGGAGCTTTGTAAGTTGAAAATTCTATCTAGTAGATATATAAAATATGAGGAATTAGCTATCTATAACATCATGAGATTCTACATGCTATCGGGTTGGATAAACTGTTAGATGTGGAACGTAAGGTTCCTTATTACCCATTTCTTGTTTATCTATTTTATGCAAACCTATCTGTTACATCTTCAGCTGATGGTCTCCAAACCATCATTACTTCTGTTAAGAATATTCAGATAACTTTGCTGCTGATGAGCTTGTAGGAATCCTTAAGATCCCGTCAAGTGACGTTGAGCTCATGTCTATCGAACACACCGATCAGGCTGTGAACGATTCTATGTTTAAGCCCGGTTGCACCTACCCTATGAATAACAAATTACTCAATCCCACTGCTAAAATCATTGCTCGTATTGTTGCTCAAAATCTCATTCCTAAGACCGGTAGTTTTGATCACTTTGCCCCTAATAAGGTTAATGATGTTTATGCTATCTTTACTAAAATAAAAGTGAATTGGGCAAATGTCTTTCTTAAAAATATGGCATGCAAGCTTTACAAATTTCCTCCCTTTGGCTGCTTCATCACCCTCATTCTCCAACACTTCGGTGTTGCTCTAACTAATGAACCCAAAGTTGATCCGGGTAAGGAATACTTTGATAGAGTTTCTCTCTCCCGTATGCAAATTTCTGACTCCTTATCTGATCCTGCTAAGTCATCATCTTCCCATTCTCGGTCTAGGAGGTTCCACCTCCTCCACTTTTGATATTTGTGCCCGATTGGATCGTCTTCAGACTCAGGTCTCAAGTATTCAGAAGGATGTTAGGACCATCCTCAGCTATCAGCGTCAGTCTCTTGGGATTCCGGATCCCTCTTGTAGTTCTGACTCTGATTCAGGGGAGGACTCTGGTAGAGTATATGCTTCTGGTTTGGGATCTGGCTCTGGATCTGCTTCTGATGATGGTGGAGATTGATTCTAGATGATTATTAGATTTATGTTTATGCTTATGTTTATGTTTTGGTGAACGAAAATTTGATACTTATGATTTGTTTTGAGTTGTAATAACTCTATGGTTTGTGTGGAAAACTATGTGGTATTGTGGAACAAATTGTGTATGATTTGTGTGGAAAACTATGTGGTATTGTGGAACAAATTATGGTTATGTTTGCTTATGATGTTATTTTGGTTTTTAATGATGCTTTGTGATTGATTTGATCTGTAAATTTCAAATGTTTATGGTTGTATATGGATGGATATGGTTGCTTAGCTCCTATATATAATCTTTATATGTCATTTATACAAATTGACAGAGGGAGCTTTGGCCATATAATTGTTTATTATCTGTGCTTGAATGTAGGGGGAGCGTTGCTCCTATTTATATTTTTTCCCTTTTTGATGTTATCAAAGGGGAAGAAAATCTACATATTGATGTTAAGTTTAATGATTGATTCATATTGATGGAATGTTATATGGTTTTTGAATTCATGGTATATGTTTGGTTTATTCATGTTATTTGTGGTTTATCAACATGTACTTCATATCATTAAATAAATTGTTTGCCATCATCAAAAAGGGGGAGATTGTTGGCCCTATAGTTTTGATGATGATTTGTCAAACAATTTATTACTAATATGTTTTCTAGTCTTTGTTGGTTTGGTTTTTCTCTTTTCAGGTAATTCAACACACGACAATCAAGAGTTAAAGATTCAGTTCATGCGTGTACATTCACCTAGGTATAAGAGTAGTCTGCTTACATATATTGTATGTTTATATTTAACCTCAATATATGTACACTTAACACAAATTTGACGCTTTCTATCATATAAATGATTTTTTATCAAACTTTGTTACAATAGTTTTTATTTCATGTTTACAGCTCATGCATACTTCATTATATATATATAATGTATGCATGATATATATATACGTGTTTACAAGTCATATCTCAATTTTCATTATTCACGAAAAACAGGTTTTATGAACACTTTTCAAAAACAGTGAGTTTTCACAAACAAAAATTACATTTCCAAAAATTCCTTTTCAAACATGTTTATTTTATCATTTAGAAACTTTCCCCAAAGTTCTACTATTTTTGAATTGATTTGATATTTTTAACGCAATTTTGAAATCAGACCAAAACCTATAAATTGACATATATCTGCTTGCGGTCGACTGTCACGGTCGACTGCTAGTAGTTAATTTTCTCAGACTACCTTTTCTTGGATCGCGGCCGACCGTGACGGTCGACCGTGGCTCCATCCAGAGACTTTCGCGGTCGACCGCCACGGTCGACCGCCAGCTTTCAAAACTGTTTTTTTGTGTTTTTGTGCTTCACGGTCAACCGCGAGATTTCTACGGTCGACCGTCAGACTCATAATTACTTTCCCAATGGTTATATTCTGATTTGATTCTCTGGGGCTATTTTGGTCATTTCAAGTTGGTTTTGGCTGATATTTTAAGTGGGTATAAATACCCCATTGCTGTTCTCTTTTAATATCCAAGTGTTTGTTTTTACAATAAGTTTTAACAAGAGATTAAGAGTTGTTTAAGAGCTGTTTAAGCTGATTTCGTTAATCTGTTCCAAAAGAAATTTTTTACAACAAGAAGAAGCTTCCAACTCCTACTTGGGATCATCATCTACTGTTCTTCTTGTTTATTGAGAAGTTTCCTAAACTCTTTCTTATATAGCTTATTGATTCATTTTCATAATTTTAGCTATATCTATTGAGTTACATATTTTTCATTCACTGTTATCACACACACTGTATTGAGCTTAATATTCCATACGATATATTGTGGGTTGTGGTGTGTGATTTAGTGAGTGTGAGCTTCATTTGCGTTCTCATTTGTTGTTGAGAACAAACCACTGTATTTAACCTTTATTTGTGAGTATCACTTGTAATACACTTGTACACCGAGAGAAATGTGAGGTGAGAGACGGGGTCAAATCCAATAGGAGT
>BQKN01000125.1:484916-509097 GCA_022839385.1 Asparagus kiusianus | reverse complement strand
CGCGTAACCTTAGGTCAACGCCGGACAGCGTGTTGCGTCAAAAGTCAGCACGTGACGACAAAAGTCAACACGTGACGACAAAAGTCAACCTAAGCGGTTTCAAAACCCTAAGGTGGACGCCGGTCAACGCGTAACCTTAGGTCAACGCCGGACAGCGCGTTGCTTCAAAAGTCAACCCATGCAGATTCGAAACCCTAGGGCTTACGTCGGTCAACGCGTAACCCTAGGTCAACGCCACTCAGCACGTTGCGACAAAAGTCAACACGTGACGACGAAAGTCAACACGTGACGACGAAGCTCAACCCATGCGGTTTCAAAACCCTAGGGTGTACGCCGGTCAACGCGTAACCCTAGGTCAACGCCATTCAGCGCGTTGCAACAAAAAGTCAACCCCCAGTGATTCGAAACTTCAGGTCAACACGATGTGACAGGGATAGTAAGTTCAAAAGTCAACTCAATGACACGAGCCAAACTCAACCCACCAGCTGTAAACTCGAGACTCCGACGACGGCCAGGCGATAAACGCAGCGCCGGAACAACTTCGGTTATTCGACAAAGCACCGGATAAACCGAAAATTGAAGGAGCCAAGAGTTGAAGCGAACCACAGGTCCCTTATGCCGACTGAAGGCTGGACCAATCATATCCAAAGTATTCCGGTCTCTTCTATAAAAGAAACGAGTCCGCAACACTTTGGAGGGGGTATCTGTAGGCATCAAAAATTGCCGATAGGTCCCCACTCACAGCTCGGTGTTAACGAGCGATGATGAACGTCACTACCCGGTTCACAAGAGTTTAATTGACGTCGGTGAGCGCCTGAAGTGAACCGACGGACTACGTGAGCCAACGAATGTCAGAATCACGGGGATACGGATTGACCGAAAAACCCCGCGATCACCACAATTGGGCCAACGCCCGCCGTGCCCCGATCACCACACTGATAATCCAACCAATGGGATCTACAGAGCTCGCCGTCAGAATTCCAACGCATCCGAAATCACTCAAATCCGAGTTCGGACGAAAAGTCAACGGCGGGACAACGGCAGAACAATCTCGGACTGAACCGAAACACCCGGTGGTGTCTCGGCTAGGACAAAACACCCGAGGGGTGTCTTGGCAAAACCAAGACACCCCAAGGGGTGTCTCCAATGATTTTTGCGCCGAAACGCTTTTTGGGGTGTCTCCAAGGTTGTTACACGGCGAAACGCTTTTACGACGAAATGCTTTTACGGCGAAACGCTTTTTGGGGTGTCTCCAAGGTTGTTACACGGCGAAACGCTTTTACGACGAAATGCTTTTACGGCGAAACGCTTTTACGACGAAATGCTTTTACGGCGAAACGCTTTATGGGCAGCCCCTAGGCCTCCTCTTGTGCCTATAAATAGACCCCTTGGGTCTCCATTCTCTTAGCCCTGATTTTGGATTACTCTTGGCTTGAAATTGCTCTTGCCTTAGAGTTTTTGGAGAGAGCGGCGAAGCCCTGCTGGAGCGAGGAGTCGGAGTATTCAAAAGAGCGGCGAAGCCCTGCCGGATCAAGGAGTCTCCTTCTTCCTTCACCCCTTCTCTTTTCCCTTAGTGTTGCCCCTTAGCGGTGATACTAAGAAGAGCGAATATCTCGATCATCCGAGATAGGAGCTGTTGGTTTCCATATCCCTTTGAGGATAGACGAAACTCTGCCGGATTCTTCCAGAAAGGATCTTGATCGACCGGCGGTCCACGGATATCAACATCCCCGTCACAGGCCAACAACCCACGCAAGCAAGCACCGATAAACGGGACTTGCGTTTATTTTCGAGAGGGTTGTAATCTTTGTTTTCATTCTGTTTGTAACAGATTTCAATCAATGAAAACAGCAACTTTCGACGAAAACAGTTATATATACATATATACATAACGTATCACCATACGATTTTCACAATATACAGTATTCACACAAATACTTTAAGTGAAAATAATAATCATAAAAAAAAAATTTCTCAAAATTTTGAGATATACGCATATATCGTCCTCACTCGTACTAGGAAATCCTTACGGACTCTATACATGAATCCTAAGAAACTTTATCCTAGCTCCACGACTCGACACAGGATGATCCTAAGGATACTGGAACTAGAGCTCTGATACCAACTGTGACGCCCCTGGGTTCACACAAGGCTGCAATCCGAGGTGAAACCAAGAATGTCAAACCTGCCATGCACCACACCGTGCAATAACATGTTTCACCATCACAATTACTATCTCTCTAGAGGAATCAACAATAGGAGTAGGTACAAAGCAAGTAAAAGGTTTTACAACGAGTACTTGATGAAATGATGGAACATAAAATTAACACATCTCCTCAACCAAGTAAACTGGAATACATAGTCAAAGTCTGAAATGAATAACAAAAATCTGGAGATCTCAACATGTCTCAAAGTACATAATATCTGATACTGGAAACAAGGCACACAGCCTTTACAACTCTAGAACATAAACCTCTTAAGTCTTAAAATGTCTCAAGTGGAGTACAAAATAAAATATAACTAAAAAGACAGCTGAAGCTAAAGTGCATCGCCATCAACCTGCAACTCTCCGGGCTTCTAACTCGTTACCTGAAAGGGGAGGGACAACGAGCGTCAAAGCACTAGCGAGCAACATCACAACCAACCCCCAGGGAAAGGGCTCGTTGTATACAGAAAATACAGTTATTACATAATAGTATAAAATCATTATTCTAATAGCAAATGGGTTTTGGTACTTAGGAAATTACAACACGAGCATAGGTACGTCGAGCGAAATAATCCAAACAAGGAAACCCTCATGTATATACCTTGCATCTCAAATTGTAAATCCCTAAATACTAAACCCGAGATCTAATACAAGAAACAATAAAGGAAACGAATACAAACTCATCTCCACCGATAAGTGAAATCATGACAAGGCTACTGCAAGTGTCACGTCAAACTCACATGAGTGTTATGTTCGAAAACGATTAAGTATCTAAAACATAGACTGCATGAAGTGAACGTCCAACTCATGAACTGCAAGAACGAGTATCCAACACATGGACTGAGTATAACCGATGTCCAACGCATGGACTAAATCTAACCAATGTCCAACGCATGGACTGAATATAACCAATGTCCAACGCATGGACTAAATATGATCAATGTCCAACGCATGGACTAAATATGATCAATGTCCAACGTATGGACTGAATATAACCAATGTCCAACGCATGGACTAAATATCATCAACGCCCAACACGGGGACTTTAGTCGCTTATAGTCCAACACGAGGACTTCGTCGCTTATAGTCCAACACGAGGACTTCGTCGCTTATAGTCCAACACGAGGACTTTGCATGAACCATGAAGTACCACTAGTAGTGGAGTGTCCATACAACTCTTGTACAAGCCTTGCCGTACATATCTAAACTCGTATCATATCAAGTCATCTTACATATATATCATATGTGTTCAAACTATGTGTTCGTATACAGCAAGTGATTAAACAGAAAACAAAAAGGAACAGGAAAAAACTCAGATGAGTCGACTCATGCTCATTTATGAGTCGACTCAGCAGAAGGAAAAAGGCAACGGGGAACGACTTCGTGAGTCGACTCATGCTTAGTTATGAGTCGACTCATGACTTATGGGTCGACTCATATACTGACGAGTCGACTCAACAGAAGCAAAAAGGAAACACCACAACACTTCGTGAGTCGACTCATGACAGTCATGAGTCGACTCAACCTGATGAGTCGACTCATGATGAGTCGTGAGTCGACTCATGGGCTGAAATCTGCATATAACATAAGTTGAATTCGTTCGTCTCGATCCATACTTCCATTATACTGATCTATAACTCCCTAACTATCATTGTTAAACCATGAGGCAGTGAAAAGTTCATACATAGCATGAGAAACGAATACTTGCATGTTAAATCTAACATTTAACCCCTAAACATGAAAGAGGGCATTTAAACAAAATAAAAACTCATATTTTTATTCCTTAAAAATATTTCTAGATCTGGGTTTTCTTCAAAAACGTTATTGGGATGATTTAAAATCTGAAATACATGATTTATAGCATTCATCCTAACAAGAACATTGTTTTATACTTGAAAATAAGTCTTGGGCTCAATAAAACTCATGAAAAACTATTATAAACTAATAAAAACATGGGAGAGAGGTTTGGCGAGATGTTACTCGCCTTAAATGCGAAGAATAACGATCCCCCTCGCTGCAATCCACAAGAAGCTGCTGAAATCCCCCTTGAAACGCCCCAAAAATCTCCAAGAGCACCTAGGGTTTGAGAGAGAGGAAGAGGGGCTAGGGTTTCTGGGGAGATCTGAGAGGAATGGGTGTTTTTCGGGTGTAAAACAATATATAGGAGCCAACTAAACCCGACCCGAAACCCACAAACCCGAAATGAAAGAAGCCAGAAAAACCCCGATGAGTCGACTCATGCCTTATCATGGGTCGACACATGGTCATGGGTCGACTCATAATTTTTATGAGTCGACTCAGCAGAAGAAAAATGGGAACAGGACACGATATCATGAGTCGACTTATGACAGGCGTAAGTCGACTCAACCTGATCAGTCGACTCATGACATGCTATGAGTCGACTCATGGACAAAAATCTGCATACTTCGATTCCTTTTGCACACGATTTGCAAACTTGCAACTCATCCTCATACCTGAGGCATATACACATCCTCATAAGCTCAATTATCATTTTCCATGCATGACCATGCAACAAAGATATTTAGTATGTATATATTAAATATCTTTATTCACTCATATTCACACTTATAAGTTGTCAAAATCAACGGGGTCTTACATTTATGTAACCCCTAAACCTTATCTTAGACACTAACTAATTCAAGTAAACCTGAACCGGTTCTCTTAGGAATTTCTTGTTCCTTAATGAGTTCGAATCCTTAGGGGCCAACATCTAATGAGTTTTAAGAGACTTGGGTTTGTGTAGTGAGGAATTAGTGATTTATAGGCTAAGGAAAGGGTGATGAAATCCCTTACGTTATCTTGATTAGGGGGTTTTTCCCCTTAAGAATGTTTTCAAGTGTGTGCCAAATCAAGATGCTCAAATCTCTTTGGTGAATTCCTACTATTATATGCAATGTAACCTTAGGAATTAAAAGTGACTACAAAAGTATGATAAAAAGAAAAACTTTTTTTAATTATTGTTAACAATCAAACAAATGTGAGAAAGAGAGCTCTTGTTTGAATTTATTATCTTGTTAGAAATTGTTCAAGTGGAGGGCGAATTTTTATTATGGTCGACAAAAATAATATTTTTTTAATTCCTAATTGTCTCTAATTATGAGGAACTAACTAAAAAAGGTAAAATTAAAATACTAGAAAGAAAAGTTACCTAAAGCAAATCTTCAAATCATTGATCTCCAATCCGTGATCTTCAAGCTCTAAGTGGTTCTTTCACAAGAAAACACACAAGTTAAAGAACCAAGAAAATTAAAATCCTACTTAATAACACTGTTCTCCTACAACAGCGCCAAAAACTTGATAGGGTATAAATGATAAGCAAAAGTTATAAGTGCACAACTATCAAATCATAGTATAAAAATTTATCGATCCCATGAGGAAGGTGTTTGTAGGAGATAATTAAGATCGGTTCTTTATGTTGTGTGTGTGACAGTTAAGAGTGATGAATGTGTGTGATTGTGAAGAGATATGAGGAGTGGTTGTAAATATATGAAAATAACAATAAAATGAGATTAAGAGGAGAGAAAGGAATCAAAGAAAATAATAATGAAAAAAAAATCAAGAATAAAGAGAAAATTTAAGGAAGTAAAGATGGATGATTCAATTAAAGATATGAGGAATCCAGAATTAAATCCACTAGCTAATTTTAATTATAAATTACGAATCATTATCTTTGTATGACATTTTACTTTAGATTTATTAAGTACAGACTATTAAACCATTAAAGACAAGCATAGCCTATTAAATTATCATCTAAGCAAAATTAACATTCATGAAAAGAACAGCAACAATATTGTAATTCGAGAATTTATAAGCATAACTTATCAAACCACTCAAGATAAGCATAGATTATCCAAATCTTCTTCTACCAATTAGTTTTCTAGTTGATTATAATACACATGATCATTTTAAGTGTAAAAGAATAATTCACACAATACTAAAAAATTAGACTAGCTTCATACAATTCTAGATTTCCTACAAGAATTAGTTTTACATCTTAACAAATAAAATAAAATAAAGAATAAAGATAAAAACTAATTACAAATAAGAGAAATGAGAACACAGAAATTTATACGATGAATATAGAAATAAATCAAACTAAATTGTAAAAGAAAAGAACATTAATGAAAATCTAGATTACGCGAGAAAATCAATCTACTCTACAAATTAAAAGAGCAAGACAATAATAAAAAATAAAGTCAAGAATGTAATCTACTCTACAAAGAATTAATATAAATCTAACTAATAAAGCAAGAAGAAAATAAAAGAAATTAAAATAAAAGGGAAAATTTACATTACAAGAAGGGTTAGCCTCATGAAAGCAATCCTTCAAATTGATCTTTATTTTCATCTTCAACTTCATCATCATCATCAAATAAAGAGAAGAAAAATATGAAAAAGTAAAAAAATATTTTATTAATTACAACAAAAGTTATAAATTTGGAAGGTCTTCTCAATTAAGAGTAACCCTCCTCTCCAAATGAAGTTACAAAATTTTTCACCCCCTTAACCTCTCTCTCTCTCTCTATCCCTATTTATAGTCTATAGCAATGAATGAGACCCTTGGATTAAACTTGATCCCCAAGCTAATCAACTTTAGCCCTTAATTTCACAACAGTAATCACGTATAAATAGGCATATCGATATGGGTATCGATAGGGCTATCAATACCGCTATTGATATCAAGTCATTTTAGATTTTCTCTTGGGCTTGGACTCTTGGGCATTTATGAGAGATGAGATATGAAGTTGTTTTTGGGCTTTTATCCTGCAATTAAGATAAAATACGTTTATTAGTGACAAATTTATTTAAATTAAATAGATAATGAGGGTATAAAAAATAATAACAATATGACTATTAGTCGGGTTTGTGTAGTGAGGAATTAATGATTTGTGGGCTAAAGAAATGGTGATTAAATCCCTTACTTTATCTTGATTAGAGGGTTTTTGCCCAAAAGTATATTTCCAAGTGTGTGAGAAATCAAGATGTTCAAATCACTTGGGTGAATTCCTATTAACTCTATGCAATGCAACCCTAAGAATTAAAAGCAACTACAAAAGAATGCTAAAAATAAATCTTTTATTTTTTAACCAGGGTTAATAATCAAACAAATATGAGAATAAGATCTCTTGTTTGAGTTTATTATTTTATTAGTAAATGTCCAAGTGGAAGGTGAATTTTATTAGGGCTGACAAATTTTTTTTAGAGATCCTAATTGTCTCTAATTGTGAGAAACTAGCTAAAATGGTGGAATTAAAAATACTAAAAAGAAGAGTTACTAAAAGTATACCTTCAATCTTCAATCCTCAATCCTTAATTGGTGGAATTGAAAATACTAACAAGAAGTATTACTAAAAGTAAACCATCAATCTTCAATCCTCAATCCTTAATCTTCAATCATAAAAATGGTTCCTTCATAGGAAAACACACAAATTAAAGAACCAAAACAGAGAAGGTTTAATTACAAGCATCATTCCCGACAACGACGCTAAAAAATTTGATATGGGGTAAATAATAACCAAAGTTAAAAGTGCACATCTATCTAGTTATAGTATAAAATATTGTCAGATCCTAAGAGGAAGGTGTTGTAAGAATTAATCAAAATTGGATTTTTAAGTTGCGTGTGTGACAATTAGGAGTGATAAAAGTATATGGTTGTGGAGAGATAAAGAGAGTAGATGTGACTATATGTAAATAAAAATAAAAGTAGATTAAGAGAGGAGAAAGAAAGATGAAGAAAATAAATAAAAATAAAATCAAGAGTCAAATAAGAGGAAAATCAATAATCAAGAGGAAAATGAAGAAACCAAAATATGGAGGATTCAATTAGAGATATAATGAATGTGGAATTGAATCCACTAGCTAATTTCACTTATAGATTATGAACAATTCTCTTTTTATCATATTTTACTTTAGATTCATTAAACATAGATTATCAAACTACTTAAGAAAAGCATAATCTATCAAACTATTATACAAGTAAAATTAACATTCATGAATAGAAGAACAACTAGATAGTAATTCTAGAATTCATAAGCATAATCTATCAAACCACTCAAGATAAATATAGATTATCAAATTCTTCTTCTACCAATTAGTTCTCTAGTTGATTATCCTTAACATGATCATATTAAGCATAAGAGAACAATTCACAAATTATAAAATAAATCAAACTAGTTTCATACAATTCTACAATTCCTACAAGAATTAGCTTCACATCTTAGAAAACAAAGAAATAGAATCTATACTATAAAGAATAAAATGAAGAAAGTGAAAATACAAACTAATTTCCAAGAGGGTTCTAGCCTCCTGGAGAATAAAAGGAAAAGAATGAAAATAAAAACTAATTTCCAAGAGGGGTCTAGCCTCTAGGAGAATGATGCAAGAAAATAAAATCTAAAGTATGCAAGAAAATAAATCTATACTATACAATACAAGAAAAAAATATATAAAAATAAATCTACTCTATAAGCCATTAAAATAAATCTAAAAAAATAAGATTCTAGGCCCTTGAATATCTAAAATAAGAATAAAATATTACAAGAAAATAAAAAGGTAAAAGAGAATATTCACATTATAATAGGGTTCTAGCCACTTGAAAGCAAACCTTCATCTTTATCTTCATCATTAAACAAAGAGGAAAAAAATATGAAGAAGTAAAAAAATTTCTTTTACTAATTGCAACAAAGTAATAATTTTTAGAAGGTCTTCTCAATTAAGAGTAAATCTGCTCTCCAAATAGAGTTATTATAAAAAAAATTCACACTCAAACCCCTAACCCTCTACCCCCTATTTATAGCCTGTAATAATGAATGAGAACCCTTCGATATTACTTGGAGATTAAGAATTAAATCTCAGCCATAAAATAGTTTATGTCATGAATCAATCTGTTAACTAATCAGTTGACCAATCGGTTGGCCGACCAATTGGTCAATCGGTTGGCTGATTGATTAGCCAATTGATTAACAGACCGATTGGTTTGCAACAAATTTAGATTTTTTTATGATTTCTTAACCTAATTTCTTTATAGAAAATTGAGCTTTCTTGGACCTTCTTTTTTCTTCATATTTGGGCTTCAATAAATGGTAGAAATTCTAGTAGTTTGATTCTTTTGGGCTTTTATTCGTTAATCCTTTACTAACCTATAAATTAAGATAAAACATGTTTATTAGTGATATTTTTATTTAAATAAAATAGATAATAAGGGTATAAAAATATAATAAAAATGTGATTATTAGATCTAATAGGTAACAACTTTTTCTCTTATATATAGCAAGGTTGAGGATGTACTCCTCATCCTTTTTTCTCAAAAAAAATCTCTTTTTGCATGACTGTACATGTTAGCAATTGCAGACTTGTGTATTTTTATTTATAGAAGTCAAATCAACATTGCTAGTAACTAAGGGGCTGTTTGTTTGCCTAAAAAAAGAGGGAAGTCAAAGAATAGGAAACCTATTTCTAAGAAAAATTATTTTGGGATTGTTTGGTTGGTTAGAAAAAGAAGGAAATCAAATAATAGGAGATGAGTTGTCACATTATTTTTGGATGATGTGGGTGATTTTTTTAAAAAATTTGTTTTGAGGTTGTTTGGTTAGCTAAAAAAATAAGAAAATAAATTATAAGAAACATATTTCCTGTAATAGGTTCTTTTCTGTTTTTTGGTTCATTCATAAAAATAAGAAAATATATGAGATGGGATGAGTTATCATTATATTATTGGATAATGTGACCCACACTTTAGGAAATTAATTTCCTAGCTTTTTGGAGGAAATGGGTGGAAATAAAATGTTAATGAGATGAGATGAGTTGTCACCATATTATTAGATGATGTGAGTGATTTTTAAAGATGAGATGTGATGGAGATGAGGTGAGTTGGATGATGTGACCCATTTTTTGTATTTGGTTTATTTTTAGGAGATGATATGAGATAAGTGGTGGGATAAAAATAATATTTTATTGGATGTTGTGATGAGGTTTAGGGATGGAAATGGATAAAAATAATATTTTATTGATTTCCATGTACCCTTTTCCTTTTCTTGATTTTTAGGAAACCAACCAAATAGCCCTAAGTGAATGCTTTTTGATCATTCGCTTTATATAAAATTTATATCTCTGAAAATTTAGAGCATGTAATAGCTTAATCGGATTATAATCAAATACTTTTTAATGTGTTTCAGAAATAAACGAGAGCTAATATAATTAATGGGTTTTTTGCATCGATTTATTGTTTTGTTATTTGACTTATAGTTAATCAAAACAAAAAAAAATTTGGAGAAAAATATTATAAAGAATTGTTGAGTGTTTATATATAATAATACATAAATTAAAAAGTGAAATGAGTAGAAACAATTTACAAAATCCATATGAATCAAGATTGATGATCGATTGATCGATTCCTAGTTGTTATTATAGTCATCACTTCGAAAATTATTTTAGTAGTCGCATGCACGCAAATACATACATGCATGTGGGTTTTTTAATCAATCCCTTTAATCATTAGTATTTTGTTATAATCCCTAAAATCTTTATTTTTTGATGTTAGTTCCTCAAATTGCATAAATATGTTGATACATGTCCTTATGGTTAATTAGTATTATATATGTTTAATCTTTGAAGAAAATTAATAATTATGCCCTAACTCCTAATACCCAAACCCTCCATACTCGTTAAGTTTATTAAACTGAATAAAAGACCAATCTAAATCCATTTCACAACTCATCTTCTCTAGCGACCCAATAAAATAGTGAACTCATCTCCTTCAACGGTTCTTTTTATTTTTGGAGGCTATAAAAGCCCATTAGAGCTCCTCCAGAGAGTGGGGAGAGAGAGAGAGAGAGAGAGAGAGAGAGACGGTTTGGTGAGTGAATTAAATGGATGGTGGGTATTTTTGTAGTTAAATATCCATGGTTAGTCTAAACCTAACCATGAATAAGGATTTTGGACCATAAACATAATACAAGAACTAATGTCTTCATATTTTTGTAATTTGGAGGGACTAATATCAAAATATAAACATTTGAGGGACTAATATTAAAATATAAACATTTGAGGGATTAATATCAAAATAGTAATGATTTAAGGGGCTGCTATCTAGAAAAAACCCATGTATGCATTAATATACTTATTTATGTATTTAATTTATGAATAAATGGAATACATGTTTGTTATTATTGCGAAAGTTATTATGCAGATGATGATCGTATATGAGTTCTATATTGTAATGTTGTTCATTCTTGAGATTTTGTGACGCCCCGTGAGATATGAGTTGTTAACTTGGACTTTGGATAAGAAGGTCTGGGTTCATGTTATCGGATATGTTGTTGTTTATTTCCATGCTCGCACCAGTGTATCGTTTCGCACTGGGGTCGGTCTGAGGAGCAGTGATCGGATGTGTTTATTGTTTATTTCTAGGCTCGCACCAGTGAATCGTTTCGCACTGGGGTGGGTCTGAGGAGCAGTGATATTGTGATTATTGATTATTTCCAGGCACGCACCAGTGAATCATTTCGTATTGGGGCGGGTCTGAGGTACTTGTGAGATGTGGTTGTTAACCAGATATTCGATAATGTGAACTTTGACTCTGTGTGAGATGTGAACCAGTTACCTGTTATAGGATGGCTAGTTACATGACTCGTTTCTTGGCTAAGTATGAGTTCTTGTAAGATATATGCTAGTTGTGTTTCTTTTCATACATAGATCGGGATTAATATTTAATTATTTACAATTCGAGACATATGGTATGTACATTAGGGTTTCCTTGTTTGGATTATTTCGCTCGACGTACTATGTCTCATGTTGTAGATTTTTAAGTATTAATTTCATCTAGTGTATGATCCTGTTACTTGGATGATTATTCTGATCACTAGCTGCATGACTTCGTACCCGATTGATTTATGGATTCTTATGATTATCATGTTTTAGTAGTGAATTTGCATGTTGATTTTGTTGGATTTCCAGATGCACGTGCTTTTGTCAATTCTGTTATCGTATCGCTTTCCGTTTTGGTTTTTGTTGTTCTATTTGTTTTGTGGGGTCTTGCCATGTGTCACGCTAACGTACACCTATTTTCTCTGGTGTACGTCAGACTTAGAGGAAGAACAAGTTCAGCAGGAGCTAGAGGATCCTCAGCAAGAGTGCTTTGTAGACGGAGCAGAAGGAGTCGAAGCTTATTCTTGATGGTTCCAGTTTACCTTTGTAGTTCTTTCCATTCCTGCTTGAACGATGTATTTTATATCTCTTCAGTATTCATTGTTTAGATATGTATAAGGGCATGTTTGACCCATATATTATGTCTCGGATGTTATCCTATTTGTGATATGATATTTTTATTCTGAGTTTGTCTATTATATTCTTGCTGATTGTGATCGGGGACCTGTGACTTCGCATTGTATTTATTTCTAGACGCTTAACGTATTGGATTGAGAAGAAATAAAATATTAGTGTATACTTCTTCTCAATCTAATACGTCGTGGGCTTGTTCACGTTCCGATTCCTCGATATTTTGGGAAGCGGGGCGTGACAAATACACTGCTATAAGATAATCTACTGCCGAACGAATCCTGAAAACTCCTCCAAAAATGCGAAATGAACACTGAACCTCGATCCGACAAAATCATATCAGGAACTCCATGAAGTCGGACTATCTCCCGAATAAATATCCTTGCATACGCCTTAGCTGTATATGTAGTCATCATGGGAATAAAATGCGCTGACTTCGTTAACAAATCCACAATCACCCAAACTGAATCATTCCCCTTCTTCGACTTCGGCAACCCAACAATAAAGTCCTTAATAATATCCGCCCATTTCCACTCTGGGATGGGTAAAGGCTGAAGTATTCCTGCTGATCTCTGATGCTCTACCTTCACCTGCTGACAGGTAAAACACTTAGCCACATACTCTGTAATCTCTTTACGCATACCACTCCACCAGAAGTGTCTCTTCAAGTCCTTGTACATCTTGGTGGTTTTTGGATGCATTGTATACCGAGTACGATGAGCTTCATCAAATAGCTCCCTCTTCGGCTCGGCACTGGATAGCTTAACCAATCTACCCTTCATCCGTAGACCTTCATCTGCTCCAATGGTCTAATCAGCTTTAGGTTCTTTGGAAATCTCCTCCTTTCGGATTTGAATCCAAGAGTCTTCAAGCTGAGCTCTGACAATTCTGACACTCCAAGATAGCTGCATTGACACAGCTCTGAAAAATGCACTGGTTCCACCAATCTCGGGTCTTAAATCAAACTGGCTAAGAATAAGAAGATCTCTATACAATGAACACCTCAAAGCCGAAACCCGATGTCGACGCTTCCTGCTTAAAGCATCTGCTACGACGTTCACCTTTCTCAGATAAGGATCGTGAACTCGTAATCCTTGATAAACTCAATCCACCTCCTCTATCTCTGGTTGAGTTCCTTCTGAGAGAAACGATACTTCAGACTCTGGTGGTCTATGAACAGCTCAAACTACACTCCATACAAGTAGTGTCTCCATGACTTTAGTGCAAATACCACTGCTGCTAACTCCAAATCATGAGTGGGATAGTTCTGCTCATGTACCCTCAACTGTCGTGAGATATATACTACTACCCTCTGATTCTACATCAAGACGCCTCCTGAACCTACCAATGATGCAACTGTGTAGACCACAAATGTCCTGTCGCTGCTCGGAATAGTCAAAACTAGCGTTGAAGTTAACTTCTTCTTCAAGATATCAAAGGCCTTCTGGCACTCCATACTCCAAATGAACTATACACCCTTCTTCGTAAGGTGTGTAAGTGGCGTCGAAATCTTTGAGAAGTCCTGGATGAACTTTCTGTAATAGTCGGCTACGCTCAAAAAGCTACGAATCTCTGTCACCGTCCTCGGCAGTTCCCAATCAAGAACTAGTGTAACCTGAGCCGGATCCACTGCTATGCCCTCTCTACTGATGAGGTGGCCAAGAAATCTGACTTCTAAAAGCCAAAATTCACACTTGCTGAACTTGGTATATGACTGATGCTCCTGCAGAGTCCTCAAAGCTAACCGTAGGTGCTGCTCGTGTTCTGCCTTCGATCTCGAATAAATGAGGATGTCGTCGATAAAAACAATCACGAACTGATCTAAGAAGGGACGAAAAACTAGTTTCATCAAATCCATGAATACAACGGGTGCATTGGTCAACCCAAATGGCATAACCATGAACTTGAATGATCCATATCGAGTAAGAAAAGCGGTCTTGGGAATATCCATCTCCCGAACCCGTAACTGATGATAACCAGAACGAAGATCAATCTTCGAGAAATACTACGCTCCCTGTAACTGGTTGAACAAGTCATCAATCTTAGGTAATCGGTACCTATTCTAGATAGTGACCTTATTCAACTCTCTATAATCAATGCATAATCTCATACTACCATCATTCTTCTTCATGAAGAGGACCGGTACGCCCCATGGAGAATGAATCTGACGAATAAAACCATGAGCTAACACTCATCCAACTGAATCTGAAGCTCTCTCATCGCAGTGTGCGCGGGATATCGGGGCTGTGCCTGGCTGTAACTCAATACAAAACTCAACCTCTCTCACAGGAGGTAGTCCAGGTATGTCCTAAAAGACATCTTGATACTCTGAGACAACTCTAGTCTCCAATAAATCAACATCCTGATCACGTCGCATCACCTTCTCGATGTATGCCAGAAATAACTCCGCAAAACGGTTGCCCCAAGAGGTTTCCATAATAATCTCGGACCTATCGGATGCCCACAAATTGACTGTCTTCATAAAGTAGTTAATACTAACATGGTAGGAAGACAACCAATCCATACCAAGGATAACATCGAACTCAGACATATGCAACATTATTAAATCGACAACGAACTCTGACTCATCTAAACTGATAGTACACCTCCTACAAACACTCTCCAGAAGCGATATCTCACCTAAAAGGGTGGAAACCGATAAAGGGGTGTCTAATGGCTAATCTACAAGCTGGAGTCTAGACATAAAATCATACGAAATGAAGGAATGCGAAGCTCCCGAATCGAAGAGAATACGGGCAGGAAAAGAATTCACAAGGAACATACCCTCCACTACTGCTCCGCTAGCTCCATGATCACGCGGTACCACCGCATATACTCTGCCTGTGGCTAACGTCTGCTCTGCTGCTAGTGCTGGAGAGAACGGAACTATCTGCCCCTGAGGAACCTCTTGAACTGCACGAATCTGTCCCTCAGTCTCTGAACTGGTGGCGGTGCCTCTAGCCTCATGTGCTGACCCTAACCTCTACTATGAACTCTTTGCTACTGCTGGTTCAGGCCCTTGCACTGCTGAGCTCTTACTGGTGCGCTGCGACTCTCTGATGTCTTATGTCCGACCTTATGATAGTTATAACAAACTCCCTGAAACTTGCACTACTGATGCGTTCTCTGATCCTGCTATGGTCCTTTCTTATGAGGGCCCTGATGCTGCTGCTGAGGTCCTAAAAAAGGTCTCTTGTTCTTACCCTTGTCCCCATTCTGTCCTGCCTTAGTCTTCTCTTCCTTATCTTTTTAGAACATGGCAGTCTCAATCTCCTGTGAGGTGGCGGCCTCTACTACCTCTCGAACTGAATAGAACTTCCTCGAGACGAGGCTTTGATGAAGATTAGGGTGGAGCCCTACTAGGAACATCTAAGTCTGTCTCTCTCCTGTTTGCCACATACCCGTGAAGTGCAGCAACTCCATAAATCTGCTCTTAAAGTCTGCCACCGACATGTCCCCCTGAGTCAACCGGGACAACTCAAACTTCTTCCCAGTCCGTGCTGTAAAAGAAATATACTACCCGTCAAAGAAGTAGACGAAGTCCTCCCATGTGAGTGTCATCCGGTGCTCTAGAGTGAACTGGAGTCAATACCATCTCCCGACGTCTCCTTTCAGACTGTAGGATGCTAATCTCTGCTTCTGGACCAAATCAACATTAAGTATGTCGAGAGTGTTACTCACATCCTCCTTCCACTTATGAGCTACAAGAGGGTCTGATGACCCCTGAAACTCCGGTGCCCTCATCTTCTAGTACCTCTCTACCATAAGGATCCAAGCCTCCTGCTCTGTGGCTCTATCCGAAACTACTGGTGGAATAGCTGCAGGTGTGGTTTCTGGGGGTCTCTCGCTGATAGGAACGGCTAGTATCCCTGTGGCTGATCTGTTGGTGGTGGTGGTGGCGTTGATGGCACGATATGATTCACCACAAGTTCCTCAATTACTGCCATCCTAGCTACGATAGGAGCCATAAGATCTATCAGGTACTGGGGAGCCTACTGCGGCTCAGGTGGTGCCTGCTATGGCTCGGCTTGAGCCTGCTGTAGCTCGGGTTGAGCTTGTTGTGGCTCAGGTGGAGACTGCTGTGACTCTGCTTGTCCAGCTCTCTGAGTACGAGGTCTACCATGTCCTGCCATCTCTCTAATCATAAGAAAATAAGAGTTTATGAGTCAAAATAGACATATACATATGCATAACATATCACAATATGATTTTCACAACAATTTAGTATTCACACAAATACTTTAAATTTATACAAAAATAGTTATCATAAAAAAATATCCTCAAATTTTGAGATATACGCAAATATCGTCCTCACTCATGCTAAGGAATCCTTACGGACTCTATACATGAATCCTAAAAAACTCTATCCTAGCTCCACGACTCGACACAGGATGATCCTAAGGATACTGGAACTAGAGCTCTGATACCAACTGTGACACCCCTGGGTTCACACAAAGCTGCAGTCCAAGATGAAAACAAGAATATCAAACCTATCATACACCACACCGTGCAAGAACATGTTTTACCATCATAATTAATATCTCTCTAGTAGAGTCAATAACAGGTGTAGGTACAAAAGCAAGTAAAAGATAATACAAGAGATGACTAATGAAATGATAGAGATCAAATTAATATTTCATCATCAAACATACAGAAATACAAGATAAGTATCTGAAATAAATAAACTAAAACCTCAACAAGTCTCAAATACAAAATGTCTGAATAAGAGGAAAAAAGGCACACAGCCTTTACAACTTCTAGAATAAAACTCTCAAATGTCTGAACAAAAGTCTACAGTGGAGCTCAAAAGAAAAATATAACTATAGTAGATAGTCGAAGCTAAAGTGCATCGCCATCAACCTGCGACTCTCCGGGCACCTGGATCGTTACCTGAAAGGGGGAGGGACAACAAGCGTTAAAGCGCTAGCGAGCAACATCACAACCAACCCCAAGGGATAGGGCTCGTTGTATACAGAAAATACAGTTAATACATATATATTCATAAAATCACTGATCCTATTTAGGAAATCACAATACGAGCTTAGGTATGTCGAGCGAAATAATCCAAACAAGGAAACCCTCATGTATATACCTTATGGCTCAAATTGTAAATCCCTAATAATAAGAGGGTTTTAGTACTTAGAAAATTACAACACGAGCATAGGTACGTCGAGCAAAATAATCCAAATAAGGAAACTCTCATGTATATACCTTGTATCTCAAATTGTAAATCCCTAAATAGCAAACCCAAAATCTAATAGAGGAACAATAATAAAAGAAGACAACCCCATCTTAGAACTTAAATACGGTGTCATGTTATAACCCACATAAGTGTCATGTCCAGCCTAAGCAAGTACAAGTGTCATACTCAAGGTCTAAACTAGTGTCCAACACATAGACTAAAACTAGATGTAGTGGATGTCTAACACATGGACTGAGAAATAAATATCCAACACATGGACTGAATGAGATAAATGCCCAACACATGGACTACACATAATAATTGTCCAACACATGGACTAAATGAAATATATGAAAAGATGCACATACACTAATCTCACACGTGTCTCGGTGTGTAAACTTAAACTTTGTCCGCACGTCATCTCACAGGTAAAGATACATGTTAACAATAATTTCTAATACCCATTATTCGAGGCGACTCCTCGTTCATATTAAAGTACGCAATTACAATAGACACACATAAACAGTTTTAGTTAAACTGAAACAACCCAAACAGATCCAAACCGAGAAAACTAAAAAATTCCTCGTCAGTCGACTCATGAGTCGATTGGGATCATTGGTCGACTCATTGGTTGACCGGACAGAACAGAGCACAAAAAAACTGTAAATTTTCTCATCAGTCGACTCATTGGTCGACTCATCAGTCGACTCATAAGTCGACTGATAAGTCGACTCATTGGTCGACTGAGCAGAAGATCTCCAGTTTTTGCATACGATGATTATCTGCAAGAAAATTTTAATCTAAAGTTCTTCTTCATCATTTCTAGCAACATAAATATGATTATTACACATATGTAACAAACTGAAACAAAAGATATGCATGTAATCACTTACATTAAAACCCTAAACATATTTATACATGTTTAAAAACGTATTGAAAACAAAGAAATCACAAAGAAACCCATGTTTAAAACTAACTCCAGATCTGGATCTACATTACAAAAATGTTGGTAGGTTTTTATTAACTAATACATCTGATTTCTCGCATCATATGCCATAGAGATATATTTTTATACGCAAAATAATGATTTAGGCTCAATAAATCTGAAATAAAACCAAATAAAACTATACAAACAGTGGGTGTAGGGCTGGGTGAGGTGTTACTCGCCTCTGATATACTAAAAAACTCATGAACCCTCTGGGAAACGGTCCTCCTTCGACAGCACCTCAAAAATCCTACTGAAATCCTTCGAAAATTCCCCCAAAATCACCAAACACTAAGCTAGGGTTTGAGGGGTGAGAGAGGGGCTAGGGTTTTTGGGTTTTGAAGGTGTTCTCGGGTAGGAGAGATAATATATGAGTGGTCAAACCCGAAATAAAAACGAATAGACCCGCAAACTTAAAAGAAAACCCGAAATCAGCCTGTCAGTCGACTCATTGGTCGACTCATTAGTCAACTTAATGGTCGACTCATAAGTCGACTGAGCAGACATTTCCAGATCCGTGCATGTTTTGCTAATTTGCCAAAACCAATGCACAGAACTCTATAAAAAATACATTCATATATATATATCTGATAACTTGTTATCAAGTATATCTATGGCCTCAAGTCATTTACCACAATAGAATTATCTATCACCAATAATTCATATATATTTCTAACAAAAATACGGGGTTTTACAGATTTATTCATCAAATTTCATGATAATTACTTTCTATTAGGATTTATTTTATTTAACAAAACCTTTTGAAGTTTCGGTGTTCTTTTTGTAAATTAATAAAATTTCAGGAGACTTTTTTTGAAGTTTTAGGGTTATTTCTTCTATAAACATTTTCAAGTTTATGGTGTTATATTAAATTAGAGAACTATTTTAAAATTTTGAAGTGTTCATAACTTTGCTTTTTTCTGCAAATTTTGTAAAATCTATTATTTTTTTGCAAATCTTTAATATTTTAAAATCTCTTTAGGTCTTGGTAAGTTCTGTGAACGTTTTAAAAAAATACAATTTTTGATATTCTTTTGGTTATTTCTACTAATTTTGGAGGTTATGTTTTATTTTTTAATAAAATCTTCAAATTATGGAAGTCCTACAGGGATTTTTATGATTGAGCAAGTTCTATGGATTTTGGATAATTTTTAATCATGACTAATGGCATATAAGTAACATTTATCTCCTTAATTATGAAGACAATTTTAAAGGTGACAATATTTCATGATATGATCTAATTATTTTTTAACTTTATTTTAAATTTTAAAAATAAAGAAACAAATGATAAGACAAAGAGTTCTATTAACTTGTTAGGTACAAAATTTGAATCTTTAGATGGTCATAATTTTAAATCTCTACATATTTTCTCTATTAAATAAATTTTTTAAGTTCTGAGATTTTCTATTTTGTCATTTCTATTGAATAAATTTATATGTATCTTATTAAAGATATTTTCATTATTTAGAATATTATCACAATAAAATCACATGCTTTTCCGTAAAATTTTCAATATCTTAAAATCCTTTCCTAAACAATTTAAAATTTTAACTTACTTAAATTAAATAGTATACTTTTTTTGAAAATTCTTAACACACTTAAATCTATAACTTGAATAATTTTTAATATACATATTAGGGTCTTATTAAACTCTTTATCATACTTAAATCTATAGTATATGTATTTTAACATATTTAAATCAAATTTGAGCTTATATACGTATTAATTAGGATAGGATAGAATAATTAAAATATATTTATTAATTTTAGGATAAAGGTTCAAGGGTTGTTTTAGTATATCATAATTGAAGCTTATGCCTATTAGTTTAAACTAATTAGGATAAGATTACATTTTAATAATATAGTATCTATAAAGGATCGAGGGTATTTTTGTCCATAAATTGGTTTCCTACTCCATATTAATTAAGATAAGATAGAATAATTGAAGCTTATACCTATTAATTAAATTAATAAAGATAATATTACATAATAATAATGTATTATCTAAAAGGTTCAAGGGTGTTTTTAGGATAGAATAATTGAAGGTTATACATATTAATTTAAATTAATTATGATAATATTGTAGGCATAAAAAATTAACTATAGGTCCTAAACTCAGCTTAAGACATAGAGAAGACAAAAAACATCATCATCTAAGTGAGAGAAGACCATCCAACGCGAAGGGAAGCAAAGGAAAGCAAAACGCCAAAGAAAAGGACTTGGAGTTATCTCACCATTAGTGAGACAATCTCCACTGTCTTGCATATGTGAGACAGTGTGGACTATCACGCATATGCGAGACAGTGACGGCTATCTCGCAAACAAGAGACAGCCTTCCAAGATTTTAGGGCGTTTGGTAGGTTTTGTGGGGTCCACTTGGCTACATAACTGCTTGGGGATGCACATTAACGTTAATAAGCGGTTTTACCCTAGAAATACGACCACTACCCACAAAAAGTACGGTATTTAATGCACTTTAAGATAGTGGGGAGCGGTTACAAAACCACCTGACACTGTCTCCTTTGGCCGAGATAGTGAACACTGTCTTGCCCACATGAGACAGTGACTACCAAGTATTTTGCCTCCTACTCGATGGTTATGACTCCCAATTTCTATAAATACCCACATACACACTTGTGCAAGGGACCACAAAGGGAGAGGCAGGCATTTGGCGAACTTTGAGAGCAAGAGAGAGATCCTCATCTATTCATGAGCATTCTCAAGAGTCTTTTAGTGTTTCCTTGAGTTCAATATTAGACTTGTTCTTGAGAAGAGTACTTGTCTTACCTTGCTAAGACACTTACTTCTGTTCTTGCTTCCCCATCGAAACATTAACTTCAAGCCTTCTTCGTATCCAACTTGGAAACATTGCTCTGTGGTTGATGGATAACGCATCCCCGGCACAGGCAAAAAATCCTATGCAAGTAGAGGCTACTACGTATGAGTTTCTGTGTATGTTACTAGGGAGCACGGATTTTGTTTTCTTTGTAAAGAAAAGAGTTACACGTGTAAAGCTTATTCTTTTATTTCTTTTAAATGATTTAATGGAAGCAACAAAGAAAATTGTTCCCAAAGCAAACACACTGGCGACCACAATGGGAGCTAACAGTCTCATCATAGGGACTGTCGTGTTGCAGCCTAGCAACATTCAAGTCGGTTTGATGGTCGAATATGAGTTAGACCAAGAAAAGTTTGAGGAATTTCTCTCCTCATCTTCATCAAGATCCTCTTCTGCCCACAAGTGTAGGAGGATATCATCTTCGAAGAAGGCTTTCTAGTCTTCCGCACCAATGAAAACTCAATGTGACAACTCTCATCCAACAATAGCTGAGGCTTCCCCGCGCAATGTTATTCCGGCAACCAACAAAGCCAGAGGTTTTGCTCACGATGGCTCCTCTCCATTTAAGGAGTTGTTCAACAAAAGTGAAAGTTCGCCAACTCTGACGAAGAGGGCTCATCAAAGACAATGCTAACGCAAGGCTCGACAGTTTACAAAGGCCTTGAAATAGATGGATGGAGTGTGCTACTACGCAGACTTGGAGTCGTGGAAGCACCAAGCAACTGAACAACTTTAACACACAGTTGCTGATACTTCCTCCAAGACATCGATAGATGAATGAGTTCTTATCAAGAGGACTCATTTAACCAAGAAGGAGTGCATCCAAAAGCGTAGTGCACGTGCTGCTCACACTCATGCCCTTGTGCGAAAGGCACAATAATTGAATAAGAAAGAGATGGCCAAAGAACCATCAAGATCCCGCAAAGTTTGGATTCCAAAATCCAAACTTACGTGAACTCATGGCTCGGAGGTAGTGGAAAGTGTCTCCTTTGGCCGAGACAGTGGTCACTGTCCAGCCCAAAAAGCCTTTGTCCGAGACAGTGGTCACTGTCCTGCCCAAAGAGCCTTTGTCCAGGACAGTTTCCATTGTTTTGTCCAAAGGCCTATTTTCCACAGCCATTTCTCCTATTGCTCCTGTTTTTGATCCAGGTTCATCTACTTCTCCTTCCACTTTGCCACTAGTAAAGCCTTAGGTTAGCCCTAACCTATCAGAGTTTAGAATTACAATAGTAGACCGCCTTGGTCCTCGACATGAGGATCGTGGCAAGGCACCAATGAAAGAGTGTGATCAATACCCAAGGAGTTCCTAATACTAGGGGTCGTGCACAGACTCCTATCAAACCAATTGCTGCACAAAAGTGTCCCGTCACCTCTAAACAAATCAGGACACCACAATGTATTTGTTTGTACGTTGCTCACAAGAGGGGCAAGAAGGCCTCCCTCTCAGGGAGAATTCCGATCACCTCTTGCCTGGGGATTCATTTTGAAGCACAAGAGTCCGTTAAGACTTCACTCCCGCAAGGGGGTGGATCTAAACGTACAACTCATGAAGTGACCTTGCATTTTTCAAAGGCAACAACAAGTTATCCTAAGAATGTCAACAAGGTTCAACGCCCCCAAAAGAAGATGTGTCTATCAAATAAAGATGACGTTATACTTGGGGAAGGAAGAAAAACCCACGAGGTATCGCATAAACAAATGATGGGTTGCTCTGGTTACCATGCAGATGAATTGTACTGTCAACATGGAGGTGCGAGCACAACTCGAAATAGGACTACTCAAGAAGAAAGTTCTCATTGTTTGCGCGAGAGACTAATTAAAGCAGTACTTTCAGAATGTAACTGCTCCAAGCAAGAAGCCATTCCACGAGGAGTCTCGGTATCCCGAAGACTTTCCACACCATCAACTGAAGTTTTATAAAACCCTGTATTTTTTGAAAATACTATAGTAAATAGTATTAAGTGAGTTATATTATGATAAATATCATTTATTGATGAATGAGTATGTTGGTAATCATTTTGAGATCGATTAAGTATGTATATAAGAGTAAACAAGTGAAAGCATGCACGTGTGCACAAACCTGTAAGTTAAATTTTTGCTTCTGGCCAATAGACTGACAACTTGTATCAGTTGACCAATGGTAGTTGGTCGGTCAACCAATGCTAGCACCAGCCGACCGACGGAAAGGCAGACTCCATGTAGGAGTTGGGTTTCGGGTCTTTTTGATTTGATTTGGGTTTGCTTATATATATATGGTTATATTCCATGAAAATTTCACTTTTTCATCATACTTCTGAACTCTAGCAGCAACCTTCTCCCCTCGGCAAACCCTAGAGAGTTTTTGGTGAATTTCAAAGAACTTTGTGAAGCAAATACTGAGACGAGGGAGAGATCATCGCCGCTCGGTGAAGGAGGATTTGTTTTCTTGCATTGTTGGGGATTACAACACGTGTTGAGGTGAGTTTCATCTCTTCCAATCCCATCATCATATTTATTTGGTTTTTACTTGGTTCTATTTGGTTTTTATTGGACTTTAAGACCTAGTTTGAGTATAAAGATTATTCTTTTAAACCATAAAGCTACAAGATTTGATCTTTTGATTTTAAAAAATTATGAAACTATTTCTTTGTTTTGGATTTAACTTATGAAATAAATGTTAACATGAGATTTTATC
>BQKN01000125.1:461135-484906 GCA_022839385.1 Asparagus kiusianus | reverse complement strand
AAGGCTTCACTCCACTATTCCGCCAACCTCCATTGGATATCATCGTTATAGCGCATATTCCATCCAACCTCCAACACGTTGTTTGCCTAGAATTAATACGAAAATACAAACACTAGACAAACAATATTAGAAGTAAATTGTTTGTTAAACATCATCAAAATAGGAAGGCCAACATGTGGCAGACCAGAGAGAATCAATCTCAGATATTTTTGATAGGGCTTCGTCTGAGTTTATACTTCTATCATGTATCCAAACAATTCCATTCAGTATGGGAGGTAGCCGATGCCGCTATAGCACAGGAGACATAGACTGCCATGTTTCAAAAGGGCAAGGAAGGGAATGCTAGAGCAAGACAGACTAGAGACAAGGGAAAGGGTAAGAAACCATTTTCATGACCTGGAGTATTCCAGTAGCAGGGTAAGGGTTCGCAGCAGCAAGGCCCTTATAAGAAGGGATCTCAGCAGGATCAGAGGGCACAGTAGCAGCGCAGGTTTTAGGGTACTTGTTTTCACTACCACAAGTTTGGACACAGAGTCGCAGAGTGCCACAGTGCACCAGCAGGAGGCTAGTAGGTCAAGAATAAGGGTCAGCAGCAGAACAGTGGACAGGGCCGAGGCCAGGGTTAGCAGCTAAGGCTTGAGGCATCGCCAGTAGCTCTAAGGATAGAGGGACAGGTGCGAGCTATCCAGGAGATTCCTCAGGGACAAATAGTCTCATATATCACAGATCCTTCAGCGTAGCAGTCCACAGCTTTGGGCAGAGTGTATGCAGTCGTACCTCGTGACCACGATGCGAGCGAGGCCATGGTGGAAGGTATGTTCCTTGTGAACTCCTTCGCAGCCTATATTCTTTTTGATTCTGGAGCTTCACATTTGTTCATCTCTTATAACTTCATGATTAGACTCCAGCTTGTAGCATAGCCTTTAGATATTCCTCTGTCAGTTTCTACTCCTTTGGGAGAGGTGTCCCTCTTAGAGAGTATCGTAGGAGATGCACTATCAGCTTAGACGAGTCTGAGTTCGTTATTAATTTGATCATTTTACATATGTATGAGTTCGACGTGATTCTTGGTATGGATTGGCTATCTTCCTACCACATCAGCATCGACTGTTTTGCAAAAATAGTTAGCTTGCGAGCGTATGATGGGACCGAGTTAGTCGTGGCAACCTTATAGGGAAACCAGTTTGTGGAGTCATTTCTGGCATACATCGAGGATGTTATGTTTTGAGATCAGGGTGCTGATTTGTGTGAGACTAGAGTCATCTCAGAGTATCAGGATGTCTTTCAGGACATATCTGGATTACCTCTAGTAAGAGAGGTTAAGTTCTGCATCGAGTTATAGCCGGGCATAGCACCGATCTCCTATGCACCTTATCGTATGGAACCTGCTGAGATGAGGGAGCTACAGATTCAGTTAGAGGAGCTCATTACTTAGGGTTTTATTCATCGAAGTCATTCTTCGTGGGGAGCACCGGTCCTCTTCGTGAAGAAGAAGGATGACAACTTGCGTTTGTGCATAGATTATCGTGAGTTGAATAAGGTCATCATTCAGAACAGGTATCCACTACCGAGGATTGATGACTTGTTCGACTAGTTATAAGGAGCATAGTATTTCTCAAAGATTAATTTTCATTTCGGCTATCATCAGTTGTAGGTTCGGGAGATGGATATTCCCAAAACCTCCTTTCTGACTCGATATGGGTCTTTCGAGTTCCTTGTCATGCTATTTGGGCTGACAAATGCAACCGCAGTGTTCATGGATTTGATGAACTGGGTTTTTCGTCTATACTTAGACCAATTCATGATTGTTTTCATCGACGACATCCTCATTTATTTAAGATCAGAGGCCTAGCAAGAGCAGCATCTTCGTCTAGCATTGCAGACATTACGGGAGCACCAGTTATATGCTAAGTTTAACAAATATGACTTTTGGTTTTTGGAGATCAGATTTTTGGGCCATGTTATTAGCAAGGAGTGCATTGCAATTGATCCAGCCAAAGTTGAGGTCATCCTTGGTTGGGAGCCGCCGAAGACCGTTATAGAGATTTGTAGCTTTTTAGGACTTGCGGGCTACTATAGGGAAGTTCATTAAGGATTTTTCAAAAATTCCTACCCCACTGACATACATTATGAAGAATGGTGTACAATTTGTTTAGGGACCAAAGTGTCAGAAAGCCTTTGAGACTTTGAAGACCAAGTTGACTATAGTATTAGTGTTAACCATTCCTAGCAGTGACAAGATCTTTGTTGTCTACACTGATGCATCGTTATCTGGTCTAGGAGGGATTCTGATGCAGACCTAGAGGGTAGTGGCTTACATCTCGTGATAATTGAGGACTCATGAGCAAAATTATCTCACACATGAGTTGGACTTGGCAGCAGTAGTCTTTGCACAGAAATCATGGAGATATTATCTTTATGGATTGCAGTTCGAGTTATTCACCAACCATCAAAGTCTGAAGTATCTTTTCTCCCAGAAGGAACTCAGCCAGAGGTAGAAGCGATGGGTCAAGTTCATTATGGATTACGAGTTCGCGCTTCAGTACAATCCGAAGAAGGTGAACATTGTAGCAGACATGTTGATTAGGAAGCGTCGTCACGGGCTTGCAGCTTTGAGGTGCTCATTGTATCGAGATCTTCTCACTCTTAGTTAGTTTGACTTTAGGCCAGAGATTGGTGGGAGCAGTGCAATTTTGGGAGCTTTAGCCGTATAGCCATCATGGACTGATAGAGTGGTCAATGTTTAGTTAAAGGACTCTTGGACTCAAACCTAAAAGGGGGAGATTTCCAAAGAGCCCAAGGCTGATTAGACCATTAGATTAGATGGGAGCCTTCGAATGAAGGGCTAGATTGTAGTGCCCGAGAATCCGTAGCTGAAGAAGGATTTATTCGATTAAGCACACCGTAGCAGGTACACAGTGCATCCAGGCACAACCAAAATGTATAAGGACCTAAAGAGATATTTTTGGTAGAGCGGCATGTGTAGGGATATTACGAAATATGTAGCTAAGTGCTTTATCTACCAGAAAGTGAAGGCAGAACATCAAAGATCCACGGGTACCCTACAGCTTTTACCCATTCCTGAGTGGAAGTGGGCAGATATTTCTATAGATTTTATTGTGGGCTTGCTGAGGTCTAGCAAAGGGAACAATTCGATTTGGGTGATTATTTATCGATTGATGAAGTTAGTGCATTACCTACCCATCAAGACTACTTATACGGTGGAGACTTATGTGAGGATTTTCATCCAGGTGATTGTATGACTGCATGGAGTTCCGAAGACGATCGTGTCGGATCAAGGCTCAGTTTTCACTTCACATTTCTGGAAGAGCTTCTAGAATTCTTTCGGCAGTCAGCTATCATATAGTAGTGTTTTCTACCTGCAAACAGATGGCCAAATAGAGAGGGTCAACCAAGTGTTGGAGGACATGTCGAGGGCATGTGTAATCGATTTTCAGGATAGCTGGGAGGATCATATTCCGTTGATTGAATTTGCCTACAATAATAGTTATCAATCTACTATAGGCATAGTTCCTTGTGAAGCAGTGTATGGGAGGCTTTTTAGATCCCTGATTTGTTGGGTGGAGCCGGAGGAAAGCTAATTACTTGGGCTAGAGCTTGTGAGGCAGACTACAAAGAAGGTAGCAATGATTCAAGAGCATATTCTTGCCCCCCACAAAGTCAGAAAAAGAGTTACACAGATCAGAGGCGACGACCTTTAGAGTTCCAGGTTGGAGATTATGTTATGTTAAAAGTGTCACCTATGAAGAGTGTCGAGCATTTTGGAAGACGAAAAAAGCTTACCCCGAGATATATTGGACCATTTCGGATTATGGAACGTGTTGGAGCCGTCTCGTACCGACTAGATCTTCCAGCATTGATGTCAGGAGTGCATGATGTCTTTTTATGTTTTGTTGCTTAAGAAGCACTTACGCAACGAGGAGTAGCAGAGAGTGTTTGATGTGCCAGACTTGGACCTTCATGCTAATTTGACCATCATTGAGATCCTAGTTTGTATTTTTACCAGAGAGGATAAGAAGCTTAGAAATAAAGTGATTTCATTAGTCAAAGTCTAGTGGAACCAGAAAGGAGCTGAGGAGGCTTCTTGGGAGCGCGAGGAGGATATGCATCGCGACTACCCGCACCTATTTGAGCAGGTATAATATCAGCTATGATTTTTTTGTGTTTATTTTTTCTTTATGGCTACATTTGTATTTAATGCTAGAATGTGGATATTAACACTTAGCTTCTAATCATTTGGAACAAATGGTATATACATGCGGGGTTCCTTGTTTGGATTTTTCGTTCGACGTACTAGTTCCATTTAATTAGGGGTTAAATGGGAGTATTTGCATTCTAGATTGTTAAGTGTAAATATCGCTTGTGATTCATATCTAGAGATAAATGGCATGATATGTGTATGTGAGGGTTTTCTTGTCTGGATTATCCCTTCAACGTGCTTTTCTCGTATTATTAATCTCTAAGATACGATTGTGAAATTTGAGGATGAAATTCTTTTAAGAGGGGGGGTGGTTGAATGTAAAACCCCCTAATTTTTGAAAATACTATGGTAAATAGTATTAAGTGAGTTATATTATGATAATACATTGGTAATCAATTTCAAATCGATTAAGTATGTATATAAGAGTAAACGAGTGTCAGCGTGCACGTGTGCACAAACCTGTAAGTTGAATTTTTTCTTCTAGCCGGTTGACTGACAACTTGTATTAGTCAACATATAGGAGTTGGCCGATCGACCGATGATAGCATCAGTCGATCGATGAGAAGGCAGACTCGCTGTGGGAGTTGGGTTTTGGTTTTTTTTTATTTGATTTGAGCATATATATATATATATAGATATGGATGGTTATATTTCATGAAAATTTCCTTTTTTCATCATACTTCTGAACCCTAGCAACCACCTTCTCCCCTTAGCAAACCCTAGAGAGTTTTTGGTGAATTTTAAAGAGCTTTGTGAAGCAAATATCGAGAAGAGGGCGAAATCACCAGCGCTCGGCGAAGGAGGATCTGTTTTCTTACATTGTTGGGGATTCCAGCACGTGTCAAGATGAGTTTCATCTCCTCCAATCCCATCCCCGAGTTCATTTAGTTTTATTAGACTTTAAGACCTAGTTTGAGTATAAAGATTGTTCTTTTAAACCATAAAGCTACAAGATTTGATCTTTTGATTTTAAAAAAATTATGAAATTGATTCTTTGTATTGGATTTAACTTCTAAAATAAATGTTAACATGAGATTTTGTCGAGATGATAATTCTTACGAACATGTTTATGTTAGGGTAAATAGAATTCACTCAAACTTGATAATTTGAGTTTCATGTAGTTAATTGAACCCTAATTACCTTAAACAAGTTTAAATATGTATGTTATTTATGTAAAAAAAATAGTTTTTGATGAATTGAAGAACAAAAACGAGCACTGTAATTCATTTTTAGTTTCTCTTCTGGTCGGTCGACCGAACGAAGGAGTCAGTCAACAGATCCTGACTGTGTAGCATGTACACGTTTATGCATGACGCCGATCGGTCGACCGATGGCCTACTTTGGTCAACAGATGAGTAGCAGTTTTGAGTATTTGTGTTTGCCACACTTGTTTGATCGCAACCATGCAATATGAGTTGCACGTAGATCCATGTACGTGACCATGTGAGTGTACATGTATTTATTCTGCGCACACATGAGCATTCAGAGGTGTGTAATGTACATTTTGATCTAGTCGTGATAGATAGTGGCATATATTGTATTTCATGAATGTGTGGATGCTGAGTGGGTTAGTCGGTATTCCCGCAATGAGACCACGGCTGGACTACACTCAGCATGCGTCACTTATACCCCGTAATGAGATCGTGGCTGGGCAACACTCTATGTTGCATCATTATTTTCCACAAGGCGACTGAGTAAGGTTGTTGATGCCACATGATACTATGAGCGCGTTACAAAAGTATCATTGTTTTCTGTTAGAAGATTGCATAGATTGCATTCATGCTCCTATGTTAGTTATCCGAGAGTAGGGTATGAGACTGAGGATGTTATTCATGATATTTCTATGCGTGAAGTTTGTATTGGATGTTTATTTCTGTGACTGTGCTACCTACCCGAGGGTAGTGTGAGATGTTTGACATGATTGGCATTGGATGAGGTCTGATATGGTACTGTCTTCCATTTATCATTTTATTCTTAGGATTTGAAGTTGGTATTTAATGATTCACAATTTGAGATACGAGGTATATACATGAGGGTTTTCTTGTTTGAATTATTTCTCTCGACATATCCATTCTTGTGTTGTGGATTTCTAAATATTAATTTTTTCTTAGTTTAGGATAGATGATTTTATATCTATACATATTAACCCGTATTTTTATATACTCCTAACCCCCTCCCCCTGGGGGCAGTGGAGATGAACTCGCAAGCACTTTGACACTCATTGTTTCCCCTCTTTTAAGGCATCGAGTCAGGCACATGGAGAGTCACAGGTTGATGGAGACTCAGTTTAGCTCACCATCAGTTATTTATATTAGTAATTTATTTGTGCTCCATATTAGATACTGCTCATTATCAGACATTAGAGTTGTATTTCATTTTCTAAAGGTTGAGTTCCTTAGTACTATTTTATTTGACTCTAAGTATTTAGATATTTCATATTTGTTTTAGTTTATCAGTTGTATTCTCTTTTATTCAGTTGAACATGATTATGTATATTTTTTAGGTATCTTTTCACTATATCATGTTCACTGTATTATTATCTTATTCTATATGCTTAGTACCTGCACTTCTTGTGTTTGATTTCACTAGAGAGATATTATTGTGATGGTAAAACATGTCGTTGCATTGTGTCGGTACATGGTAGGTTTGACATTCTTGGGTTCACTTTGGATTGTAGCCTTGTGTGAAATCAGGAGCGTCACAAGCGTCAAAGCCTAAACCAAGACGCTTCCGAAAGAGAAGATCTGTCATCAAAGATGATGAGTTCCCTGAAGTAACCATTAACATGGCCAGTAAGGGAGAAGGAAAGTCTAAACGACATTCGACTGACTCTGATCCTGAATTTACCTTAGAAGGAAGAGTTGATCCAAGAATCTCTCAGAGAATATTTCGACTCCAGCTATGAGCTACCAAACACAGAGACTATAGAAGAATGCATGAAGGAACGTCTTCAGATGATGAACTTTTAGATACTTGCTCCGAAATTGCTTCTGATGATGCAATGTATAGCATAAGGCAAGCCAGAGAAGTGGTCACGATCACTCCTGAGCACGTCTCAAATACTTCAAGAAGCTCTAGCTAAACAACAAGAAGAGATTAGAGCTGAGATGAAGACGGAGATGGAGTTGGCTATACAACAAATGAGAGAGTTACAAGCTCAAAGATCAACACAACCTGAGTCCAGTCAGCGGGCTGAGTCCAGTTACCGCACTACACCTATCATGCCCACTCAAATCAATACAGATGACAGCGACCCAAAAGTGGATGAAGTTATTACTGCCGATACACCTTACAATAACAATAATGCTACAAGTGGGGTTAATTTAGTTAATCCTCCCCAACATCATCCAAAGAAAGATGTGGGCGAAGACAAGAAAATGATGAAAGAGCTTGAAAGCAAAGTCAATGCTTTGATGTCTGCTCAAGACATAAAGAAGATCGACATCTCATGTCCATACCCAAGGGAGTGGGAGTCAATCCCGTACCCACTGAAGTTTAATCTGATTAACTTCAAGCCATTTGACGGGAGAGGCTCGCCAATCTAGCATCTGATCTACTTCAAGTCTCATTTGGGTATGATCTCTGGAAATGAACCTTTGATGATTCAGTTCGTATCGACATCTCAAGCTTAAGAGTATCAACTATTGGAAACACATGGAATTCCTTGATAATTTCTTTGATGATGACACCAAAGTGTCAATCGGAACCCTTCTGGATGAGAAGTAGAAAGATGGGGAATCAGTTGACAATTTCATCAAACGCTTCCGAAATTGGGCCATGAATTGTAGGGATCCGGTCACAGAAGAGTTCATACTCCAAACATGTCATAATAACCTCTCCCTCGATGTGTTAGAAGCCATAGGGGTTGTACCATCAACAACATGGAAGGAGTTAAAACTTCACGGGGAACAGGTCGAACACTTTCTCAAAAGAAAGAAGATTGAGAGAGGTCAGCTGACGATTAATTCTCTAAAGACTAATTTTGCTCCTCGTGGTAGGGGATAGGCAATTGTGACTGCTATTGATGCTCATTAAATGTCACAACAACAACCTCAGAGGCAACAAAAGACCACTGATTCGAGATTCCAAAGGGTGTACACATTTAAAGATGATGATGTTCTGGCCATCTTTAAGTACCTCCTTGACAACAACAAAATCAAGTTGCCACTAATTACAAATCAGGAGGAAGCTAATAAGACTTTGGACCCAAAACACTGTGCATACCACAGGAGGGTTCATCACTCCACCAAGACTTGTTTTGTCTGTAAAGACAGAATCCAAGCCTTGGTTGAAGCTGGCATTATAACTACAAAACCACCAAAGGAAAAGAAGGTGGGAGCAAACATGGTGTCTATTATCTTCGGATCTGGCAATGTCATACCTCCATTGTTGTTCTAGCATGAGCTTATTCCAAAGGTGGAAATAAATACTATCAACGATGATCCACACACGCAACGTCAGAAGGGGCTTGTACCGCATACAGCCTCTAATGGAGAAATCCTATGGGTTCATTCTGATCTTCTCAAGGATGAACAATGGGCAGTGTCCTCCTCCACAAAGAAATTCAAGAACAAGGGCAAGTCTTATTGTCCTATTTTAGCAACTCCAGAGAAAGATGGCGAGGACATACTAACCCTTTCACTTTAAACAATATAAGTCGGTCAAAGGGCAGACAATTTGTGATCTTCTAGTGGTTCACCCTATGAAAAATAAAACTAAACTATATGAAGATTTGCTGGATGAAACCCATGAAGTCAATACTACCTCTCATAAGTAGGTGTAGCAGTTGTATTTCGATGGTGCCTCTTGAGCAACTCATGTAACAAGCACTCCTGGATGTTCAAAGATTTCCTAAGGAGCCAGAGTCATCTTAGTTTTCCCAGATAAACATATGATACCTCGAGCCTATTCACTAATCGAGACATGTTCCAACAATGTGGCTGAATATATTGTGCATCTCATTGGACTCAGTTTTCTCAAAGAACTAGGGGTGGAGTAACTTGAAGCCTTTGGCGATTTCTAGCTAATAATCGTCCAAGTTTGAGGAGAATACAAAGTTAGGAATCAAGATTTCATCCCGTACCATAAGGCGGTTGTTGAGATAGCGGAATCATTTGAAGACTTCTTCATCGAGTACATCTCACACCTCCAGAACACTTACACAGATATACTAGCGCATTGGCTGTCTCTTTAGCATAACCTCCTGAGACAGAATAGCTGATCACTATGAAAAATCATCAGCTTTTCATACAAGACTATGCCCTAGATATCAAAGAGGTGCACGCAACCAGAATCGACCTTGAACCTTTAGACTGGCGTTTCCCTATTATTGACTATGTCTTATATGATATCTTGCTAGAGGATATAAAAGAAAGAGACTTAGTTCGACGAAGAGCGTCGAGGTTTTATTACAATGCAGCAACTCAGACACTCTATCGTCATACATATGATGGTTTTTTGCTCCGATGCCTTTCAACCAAGGAGGCAGAAGAAGCCCTCAAAGAAGCGCATGACGGAACTTGTGGTGCACACCAGCATGGTCCCAAACTATGTGATCATTTCAGAAGATTAAGATATTATTAGTCAACTATGGTAATGCGGTTGTGTATGCATGATGGTACCACACATGTATGATACATGCCAACTACATACATCAACCTCCAGAGCACCTGCACCCTTCAGCCACATCCTAGTCATTTGAGACCTAGGGAATGGACGTTGGTAGTCCTATTTTCCCTCTATCACTCAAAGGTGAACGCTTTATCAATCACCGACTATTTCTCCAAGTGGGTTGAAGCAATTCCACTTAGAGAAGTAAAGACGAGCGACGCTATTAAGTTCATCAAAGACAATATCATCTACCAATATGGTACTCCAAAACGAATCGTGCATGACAATGGCCCTTAGTTTGTAACCAACGCATTCATCAAATTCTATGGAAAGTTCAGAATTCAAGATGTCTCGTTAACAGTATACAATACTATTGCAAATGGTTTAGGTGAGGCCTTCAACAAGACCATCATTAAAATCTTAATGATGATAGTAAAAACCAATAAGCAAGATTGGGATGAAAAACTTGGTAAGGCTCTCTAGGCCTATCATACCATAGTCCACACACTTACCTAAGCAACTCTATATTCCTTAGTGTATGGGTGTGAGGCTATTCTTCCCTTCGGGATTTAGATTCCATTCCTTCGTGTCGCTCTTGCAACATGAATGACAAAGGTAGAACAACATCAAAAATATCCTGAAGAATTCGATATGTTAGATGAGAAACGCTTGGAAGCTCAATAGCAAATTGAGTTATACCAAGCTAGATTCTCTAAAGCCTTTGACAAAAAGGTCCGACAATGGGTCTTTAAAGAGAGATATTTGATACTTGCTATTCGGCGACCAATGATACTCAACTCAAAGAAGAAAGGCAAATTCCAACCCAAATGGGGAGGACAGTTTGTAGTAGATACAATCTACTCAAACGGAATATATCGCTTGATCACCCAAGGCGGTGACAAGATCATGATGCCAATTAATAGGAAGTTCCTGAAGAAGTACAATCCTTAGTACATCCAGGAAAACCTATTAAAAAATAAATTTGATGCATGAAACTTGAATTATTGTACATATTGTACGGATTCATATATATCATTCTGTGGCGGCCATACACTTCGATGGAAAGTTTCTGAAGAATATTACACATAATATTCTTAAGGATAAGCCGACATCAATTAACTATTTAAGCTAGAATTTAACCATCTAAATAGTTTTTCTTAATCATTATCGAGATGAACTACAATCCTCTATTGAAGCGAAAGATAATAAAATACATTTTTTCCTTCATTCATGGTCCTTGGTTATTTCCAATGGCTAGGATTACTTTATCAACATTCCCACTGTGGTTCTTTGATCACTCTTTTGTTGGGATGAAAATCTAATAATCATATCTAATCGATTTTCCCTAATAAAACTCTTACTGTATAACTGTTGAGCGTTCGACAATTTATAGTCCTCGATTACAAAATCCATTACTGATCAATTAATTAACGGTGGGACCACCAAATCAAAATCACCAGTCATAAAAAAAGAGCAAGAGATAATAAAATATATTCTTTCCTTCTTTCATGGTTCAATCCATACATCCCCAGCTATGCCTAGGCATTTAATATTCCCACTATTAAAATCCTGAAATGGTATTCGATATCCCAAAGTGTGTAAATTGCTAATCCATAGCAATTAGCAAATCGTGTCAGGTTTTCGCAAGAAAATACCATCGACAACTTGACACTAACACTCCCACTATGTCCTTATTGACAAAGTGACTTTGACAATCAACATCATTCTTATTATTTCTACTACCTTCAAACCCACTAGGTCAAAACTTCAGACACTAATGCCAAAAACCCTCTCTGTTCTTTCCATGAATGAGAGGACCACTCAGCTTGAACGATCAAACATTCAGATAGTTACCGTCATCTCAAAGAACCACTTAAGTTGGATAATCAAACCTTCAGACAGTCTAGTGTTATCCTAATTCGACCTTTTTGCTCATGTGAGTTAAAAAGTTTTTTTAGAGTCAACTCAACGTGGCATGACTCAAATTTGATTCTTGGAGTGGAGATCCCACTCTGAGTTTCTCTCCAGATTCTCTAATACACATGCATTCAGAATCATTCAACTCTAAGTTCACGTGAACAAGGAGTCTCATTCGAAGAGAAAGATAAAAAAATACATTCTTTCCCTTCACAATAGGGTTCGTCTCTGCCCCCAAGAGGAGACACAACAGGGTTCATCTCTGCCCCAAGAGGAGACACAACAAGGTAGTCTTTGCCCCAAGAGAAGATATCAAACTCCAAAAAGTCACACAACAAGGTCGTCTTTGCCCCAAGAGAAGATATCAAACTCCAAAAAGTCTACGCGTGTTGCCAGTGTCGTAACTGATTTAATGATACCTTAAAACTATGCCTATCATGCATAGTGGATTTTATCTCAGTCCTTAATCAGAGATAAATCTATATCTAACACACATTACTGGGTAGTTAATTCCCATAAGAATGATGAAGCCTACGTATTCAATATTGTAGCATCAAGTCTAAGAGAGTTTACTCTTTTAGCATAACGTTTCACACAGAACAGATTTAGACAATCTGCATGCTAGCCCAACTCAAACGGTAGTTGATAAAGGCTTATCAAATCCGTTTATGGCTGCGGGGTTGCCAAAAATCCTATGAGTATTATGTTTATTTATTCCAAACAGAATAAGTAATCATAATAGAGTTTAAATGATTATAAAGTTTGTTTTATTCATAAAACAAGAAAATAAAAGATACAAAAGTGATGCTATCACTCAATAGGCAACTTGTGGCAGCAGATTTGCTCCTCTAGCTTAGAGAGCTTCTCTTCATAAACTCGTGCAAGTTCCACCTTCATATTAGCTTTTATAATGTCTTCATTGGTAGTTAGAGATTTGGCGACCTCCTTCTCTATCTTCTCTAGCTTCTCTTCATGAGGCTTCATCTTCTCAATCATTTTAGCATAAATGCTCTCCACGCCGGTCAAGTCGCCTTCCACAATGGCGCGAGCATTCTTGGCGTCTTCAAGGGCTTTCTTGAGACGGGCTTTCTCTGCCTAATGCAGTTCAAGAGATTAGAGAAAGTTAGCCTTGGTTTTTGCCTTCTTCTACAAACCTACTCTCATTTACTCAACACGACTCTATAGCTTCTAGAGTTTGAGCCCAGCAAATGCCTGTGCATTGTGCCATGCCTTTAAGCCAGACTCTATGTTAGCAGATATATATGAAGAAGCACCAGTATCTCGGAGTTCTTTCAAGTCTTTGAGTTCCTGCGCTTATTGTGTCATGTCCACTGTAATAGAGTTAGCCAAATCTGTATATCCTTCTTCCCTGATGTCTGCCACATGCCGATCGAGGAGTCACCTAAAAGTGTGGAAAGGCAATCCCTTGTGAAGGACTTTGTCAATCATCATGTTCAGGAAAGAAGCAAAGCTATAAAGCTCCATGCAGATCACGGCCTTTTCCGGATCTTCATTCATCACAAGCGCTTTAATAGAATCATATAGCAATGAAGGAGGCACTACAAGAAAATAAGGAGTAAGCACTCTGAAAATTACTAATGACGGTTCTAATATTTGGGACCTTAAAGTAACCATGGGAGAGAATGTACCAATGCCTACAGAGGATCCCTCAGGTGGGCGATCTTTTATCGAACCCGCTAACTCAGCCTCATGAGTTGTTGGAGGTTGTCCAAATTCAATAGTTACTAAAGTACCAGCTTCATCAGTTGGTCTCATGACTTGAGTAGCCGGGCTAGCCTTAATTCTAGCTGAAGCTTCTATAACCATCGGGTCCGAGGGGGCAGTAGCTTCGGGTTAGGAGGTAGATGGTTGGTTTCAGCAATATCTTACCCCAAACCCGAGGTAACAAAATCCTTGAGTTGTTTAGCAGCCTTAGAATTAGTAGTTGTATCAGTACCAGTGGTTAGTCCTACAATAAAAACTCCTACATGGTTACTAACTATTAGCAACTGAGTAAAAGTAACTTTTGGAGTAAAGTTCATACCTACAGATGAACCAGCTTCCGTGGTTGGTCCAGTGGCTTGACTCTTGCCCGAGTCTGACAATAATTAAGAAATTAAATTATGAACAGACTTGGAGAAAGTTATCATATGATCGAAGTCATACTCAAGAAGACCTCCAACAGCAGCATCATAGGCAGCCTTCTCTTCAGCCAATTCTTCCATAGCAACATCTGCAAAAAGGGCTAAACTCTGAGTACAAAAGAAAAAGCAGGAATCTACATCAAATAGAGGTTAACTTTACATTTAGTAGATTCTGCAACTCCAGCACTCGTACACATTTCCTTCAGCTTCTCTAAAAGAAGATGAAACACACAAACAATTAGAGGAGGTATAAATTCTGAAGTTACTCAACACTCGGAATTGCCACAGAAATAAGGTAGTACCTATACTCGATATACCTAGACTGGAAGCCTTTAGAGTGACATCAAAATGGGGATCAAGTTGGACCCTGGTTTCCACAGCAACTCCAGCGTCCGAGGGATCTTCACTCATAGCCTCATACATTTGTTGAGTGAAACCTAGTCCCTCGGAAGGAATGAATCCGGGAGATGCGGGTTCATGTGGAATCTCACCTTCTTCATAATCCCTTATAAATGAAGAATAGAGGATATGATTAGTGAACTTGGAGATGGAGCTTTAAAAGTAACATAAGGGCAAAATATTACCTCCTTCCTCAAACAGGATATCGTTGATCGAAACTTCTTGAGATGTGGGCAATGTAGTGCGTGGCCTATGTGTGACATTCTTGACTCTCTTCATAGGTCAAAGTTCTTCAGAAGTGGCAGTACTTTCTTGTGTAAACTTGGTGCGTAACTCGGTCTTAGGAAAAATTTGAGATTGGGCTTGAGTTGAAGGTCGAGATCTTTTCTTGCCAATGAGCCTAGCTTCAATGGGCTTTGTCACTTCTTCTTCATCCTCACTATGAACTTCTACCATTATTCAGTGAGGATATGTAAGAATAACTTCTTCTCTCGGCTCCTTCAGGGCCTCCTTTCCCTTGAACCTTGGAGGAGACAATAGTTGTCCTGGAGATCTAGTTTGGTCAGAGCGACGAGTTCTATAGGTGATAGGCGAGCTAAAACCCCCTTCTGAGAAGAAAGTAGGTGGGAGACCCACTACATCTTCTTCTTCATCACCCCTACGTCAGCTCTAATACCCCCAGCTTTGCATTCTTCCTCGGATGTCCAAGCTACATATGTGAAGAGTTTCTCCTCGTTTTCATCAGAATCAGCAACTTGTTTCCCTTTACCGGAAGATTCAGCAGGTTTCTTCCCTTTTCTAGAAAATACAGCTTCTAGAACTGCTTCGGTGGCAAGTCTAGATGCTTTCTCTGCCTCCAACTTTGAAATTTTCTTCTTCTTCGTGGGCGCGTTGACGGCTATGAGCTATTTACAACATAAGAATGTTGTTTGCAACTGAGGCTCAGCAACAGGAAGGCTAAACCTGGCACTAGTGCAAACTGTTACACTCCAGAACCATGCCCAGGCACCATCAATTAGAACTCCACAAAACTTCAGCCTCCTATTTGGGTTCCCAACATACAGTTGATCATAACCAAACTGACGAGCGAACCTATAAGAAAGATAGGACTCAATGTTGTAAATGTTCTTCACCTAAAAAATCAAATAACAAGGGCGGATGTTGATCAACCAATGAAAGCACCCTACATCTAGAGCAGTCCTATTATTCACGGGTTCCTCTTCATCAATGAGCATCTCGTTATAAGTACCTGAGAACCAAGGAAAACATTTGAAGAACTCCCAGCACTTGTGAATTCTTAATTTCTTCGTCACCACATGCCATTGTCTTGTTACCCACTTACACTCCTCTAAGATTTGTAGAAGAAGAAGGTCCGGATTGGCAATCTCAGGCACTGTCATTAAGTCAAACCGGTGGAGGACGAGCTATGCCATCAAGTAAGTATACGGTAGCTCCATCTTAGAGGTAGGAATCTCACTCGAAGGTTTACTCCCTTCTTGTGTAAATGTGGTGGCCAAGTAACGGAGCCCGCTGTCGATATTGACGATCATAGCTGGGAGTAAAGCAAGCCTACGTCCAATCACCAATTAAACGGCTGGGTACAAAACTTTAATAGGTAATGCTTTAGAAACTTGATTAGGCACCACACACTTCTATAGCCATATAGCTAAGTACCCCGCTAGAAGAGTCGCCGTCTTAATCCTTCTTTGAGCATGCCACAAAAATGTCTCGAATTTGGTATCTCTTGGAAATTTGGCTTCGGCTGAGTGAGTGGTGTAGGATTGAAAATTAATCTTCGCTATTAGCTTGTTGATGTTAGAAGGGGTCAAAGGGGGTGACTCACAAATCTCGTTGTCGGAATACCTCAAGATTCCTAAAGAGGTAGTCGACGAATTGCTTCAAGCTAATTTGCGGAAACTTCTTTGGTTTGACATCAATCCCTACCATGGCAGTTTGATAGTGTCAGGTCAACTCCCAGAGGATGTCATGAGCGATGGAGGCTATCTCTTTCATCTGGTTCAAGTGATAAGTAGTAGGAAAGTATTCTTGATAAGGAATATGCCCCATCGGCAATCCGGACACCTTCATCATCTCATAGAGAGGAAGGCCTAACTCTCCACGCTCAGTCAGAAAAGTATTTGTGTCCGGGTTATATATCTCAAACAAGGCAAAAAGTGGTCTATACTTATTGGAAGACCATACATGCTAGCTCGGATTGGGGTATATAATCCTTTGTCAGCCAATTCCTTACCCTAGCGACTGAGCACATAACTGGTCATCCTTGTCCACCATTTATTAGCGGATGAGTGGACCCAGACAAAGCATCTATATCTTTTGATCGGCAACGCCCTACCCAGTCGAGGGAGACGATTCTTCATAGTGTTAGCCTTTATTATCTGTTCATTATGTGGCACGCTATCCTGACCCAACACCCTAGGATGAAGTCCACAAATAGAAGCTCAATCACTAGAACCGGGAGTCTTACTGTCTCTGCCAATGAAGCCACAATGTATGCGTTCATGGTCTTCAGTCAGACACCAATACATCTCCCTTGTCACCGCCAAATTCCTAACTTGTATGAGGAAATAATGTCAAGGAATTAGAGGGAGGAATCAGAAGGCCTCATCATACTCATTTAACCAGTGCTCTGAGCCATAAGAAAGACTCTCTGGATCTTCAACAGAGTCACCAAAAAAATAGTTTGGTTTCTTTAGTGGCTGAGTCGATTCCTAGTCATTAGTGAGTGGGGCGTCCGCAATCAATTGACGGAGAGTATGATGACTTCCTTGCTACACAAGCTCAGGACATCTTCTAGGCCATTGACATCAAATTGAGGAGCCTCCCTGAGTAAAGGCGCCTCGTCAAAATAAGCATACATAATGCCGCTCTGACTGGATACTTCTTTGTCAGAAAAGGCCGTGGATGGGAAATTAATTACAAAGAACAAAAATGAATATATCAGAAACAGTTAAAGAAGATTTCTAAGGAAAAAGAAGCAGTTAAAACTAATCTTGCAAACTTACGAGACAGAGTCACTGTCTTTAGTTTGCGAGACAGCCACAACTAACTCGCGTAGGCGAGATAGTGTACATTGTCCTGCAAACTGTAGGGTAGTATACCATGTCTTGCAAGTTGCGAGACAGTATGAAACTATCTTTCTTGCCTTAGGATGTGTTTTGGCCAAGCAAAACACTCCAATTAAGCGTCGATCCTCGCAAAGGAGGACGTTGGCTCTTCACGAATACCCCGTGAAGGAGAACAAATGAGGCAAAACCCTAACTTTTGAATGGACTAAATCATAAAACCTCCCCTCCGAATGATGAGGCGGCAGCCTCCTCCCTCTCAGATGGTCAAGCAACCGATTTGCCCTTATGAACCCAGGATTTCTTTGGAGACATGGCCGAAATAGGGGTTTAGACTAAAATCTTAATGAAGAGTTAGGGGTGTGAGGAAAAATTCAAAGAAAACCTTGAACAGACCCATACTCAAGAGCCCTAGGTTCCGTATTTTTACCAAGGATTAGAAGAAATAAGGTTTAATGGGAAGAAACAAAGGGAAAGAGATCAAGTGCTCGAAGAGTGACTCAAAACCCTAAAGGGGATCTCCTCTTTTCGATCAAGATTGAACAGATAAAGGAAAGAAAGGGATTGGAAACTCTATTTTTAGGGTTTTGGCAGCAATTCGAACTAAAAGAGGTGTTGGCCTTCTTGTTTTGATGATGATTTACAAACAATTTACTACTAATGTTGTTTGTCTAGTGTTTGTGCATTCCTATGTTTTGTAGACAAACAACGAGTTGGAGGTTGGATGGATTAAGCCTACACGATCATATCAAGAGGAGGATGGCGGAAATGTGGAGTGAAGCAATACAATTCAAGTTCAAGATCCAAGTTTAGCTTCATCCGCAACGTGTACCAAGTTGAGCTCAATGAAGATCAAGATCAAGCTTGGGTAATTTAGTTTAGGATTTATATTATGTGTGTTAGTACTTTAAGCTCAATATTACACACACACATTATATTGGTTTTCATGTATATATATAGTTTCATATATACATATATGTTTGGTTTCCATGTATATATATAGGTATATATATACATACATAGTTTTGAGTTTTCAAGTTCATAAATATGAGATTACACATTTCATATTTATTATTGTGTTTTGGTTTAGCTATATAGATATGAAACAAATTTACATTCATATATATAATTATATGTTTTCATACTCTATTGTGTTTTTGAAAATATTGCATAGAATATGCAATTTTGTGAAAATATTGTATTCTTAGTTTATAGACTTCAATATCAGTTTATACATGTTTTACTAAGTCTATAAAAACATTTCACAAGGTTTCAAAATGTTGTTTGAGTCAAAATATCAAAATATCAATTTTCAGGTTTTCATGTTTTTGAACTATTTGCAAAATGATGATATTTTTCATTTGGGAAGTCCTTTTTCGAAACCAGTTGTTGTAGCATGTTTATTATCATGTCTACAATCATTCCCCAAAGTTTTACATTTTTTGGAATTTGTTTGATATTTTAAACAGCATTTTAAAATCAGCAAAACAGTTTTTAGATTCTCATATATCGGTTTTCGGTCGACCGCACCGGTCGACCGAACCTGAGGTCAAAAGTTCACTGGGCTGACAGAGATCTGTCGGTCGACCGGTCCGGTCGACCAATGAAATTTTCGGTCGATCGACGAATTTTTCGGTCGACCGACGAGTGATTTTTCTGCTTCCAACGGCTAGTTTTCTGACCGTTGCCTTGGGGCTATTTCTGTCTTTTTACTTGTGTTTTGGCTGAGATTCTTAGAGGGTATAAATACCCCATTGCTGATCTTTTGATGTGACTAACAAGAGAAAAGTTTAAAAGATTTTAACAAGGGTTTAAACTTGTTTAGTGTTTGTTTAAGTTTGGTTTAAGAAGCTTTTAAGCATTTGAGTGTTTTGTTTTGTGAATCAATTCCGCAAGAGCTTGAGGAGATCATCTATTGAAGTTTGAGCTTCCAACTATTCTCCCTTCATCTCTTGTCATCTATAGAGAAGTTTCCTTAAACTCAATTCTAGCATTTTATAAGTTTTATTCTTAATTTCATAAGCTAGATTTAATATTGAGTTTATATTGTTTTATCTCTTTGTTCACACACAACCTATTGAGCTTATAGTATTTACATTCATAGTATATTTTGGGTTGTGGGATTTGTGACTTAGAGTTGTGCTTAATTGAGTTCTCACCTTGTTAGAGAGAACAAATCATTTGATTTATATTGTGCTTATTGTGAGATCACTTTGTAATACACTTGTACACCGAGAGAAGTGTGTGGTGAGAGACGGGGTCGAATCCAAGAGGAGTGGCGTCGGTTGACGTGCCTAGGGAGAGGTTGTAACCGAGCACTTGAGGAGGAGGACACGGGCTAGGACCAACACTTAGTGTGTAGAGTGTGATTGCAAGAGTGTTGATTGTAAAGTTTTCGGTTAGCTAGAAAACCGAGTGTGAGGTGTAAACGTTGTTCGGGTGAACGTAGAAAACCCGGTTGTGATAGTGGAGATCTCCTCGAGGTGAGGAGCGGGGACGTAGGTCGTGGGGACCGAACCTCGTAAACATATCGTTTTGTTTGTGATTGCTTTGGCGCACTTGTTTTTCATGTTCATATCTTACATCGCCATTGTGTATTGCTTGTTGATCATTTTGCCCTATCACACTTGTAGTTATATTATTTACCCTTGTGTTAGTTTGCATATCCTTGCACATTTCTCATTGTATATCTCTTTGTTAGGATATATCATCTTGTGTTAATTTTATATCCTTGAACATACATTGCCTATATCTCTTTGTTAGGATATATCACTTTGTGTATATTGCATATTCTTGCTCATAAGTAATTATATATCATCTTGCAAGAATATATTTGTTAACTAGTTTTAATTGGCATTTAATCGGATTCGATTAGCATAAGACCCTAATCACCCCCCCTCTAGGGTCTAACAAGAGGTAGTTAAACGAAGCTTCACAAGACCGAATACTCCGAGGTAAAAGATCCCAACCCGACTGCCCTTCCTTTGAGCGAGACAGTTGACACTGTCTCGCATTTGTGATATAGTGTACACTGTCTCACACAAAGAGCCTCCTTCGACATGCGTCTGATGCATCCACATTTCACCTACAATGCATTTACAACACTCCTTCGATGTATACACAGCGTACCAAGGGTAATTTTCTTCCAAATTTGTCCTTGGAGCCCAACATACTCAGGGTAATTTTCTTCCAGAAATACCCCAAAGAATTCAACTACAGTTCAGCTATGAGCTCCTGACAAAGATGATCAGTTTAGCATCAACTCGATGACACGAGCAAGTTCAACTTTTCAAATATCAACACACTAGCTCCAGATCCTGATTTCGATAAATGGTCAGCAACGTCGCAGCACTAGAAATTAAGAAACTAAAGCAACTTATGGGTCCTTCTACAGAGTCCAACGTTGGGCAAAAGTAGGGCATATCTTGTCTAAAGTATTTTAGACTCCTCGATAAAATACTGAGGAGGCTTAAAACTTTGGAAGGGGTATCTGTAGGCATCAAAAATTACCTATAGGTCCCAAACTCAGTTCAAGATAGAGAGATGATGAAGAACGTCATCATCTAAGTCAGAGAAGACCATCCAATGCGAAGAGAAGCAAAGGGAAGCACAAAATGCCAAACAAAAGGACTTAGAGTTGTCTCACTATTGGTGAGACAGTCTCCACTATCTCGTATATGAGTGACAGTGTGGACTGTGTCGCATATGTGAGATAGTGATGGCTATCTCACAAATAGAAGACGGCCTTCCATGGTTTCAAGGTGTTTTGTGGGGTTTTATGGGGTCCACTTAGGTTCATAACTACTTGGGGACGTGCATTAACATTAATAGGCGGTTTCACCCTTTAAATACGACCACTACCCACAAAAAGGGTGACATTTAACACGCTTTAAGGTAGTGGGGAGCGGTTACAAAACCACCTAGCACTGTCTCCTTTCCCTGAGATAGTGAATAATGTCTCATCCACATGAGACAGTGACCACCAAGTATTTTGCCTCCTAGTCGACGGTTATGACTCCCAATTGCTATAAATATCCACCTACACACTTGTGCAAGGGACCACGAAGGGAGAGGCTGGCATTTAGTGAGCTTTGAGAGCAAGAGAGAGATCCTCATCTATTAGCGAGCAATCTCAAGAATCTTTTGGTGTTTCCTTGAATTCAAGCTTAGACTTGTTCTTGAGAAGAGTACTTGTCTTATCTTACTAAGACACTCACTTCTGTTCTTGTTTTCCCGTCGAAACATTAACTTCAAGCCTTCTTCGTATCCGACTTTGAAACGTTGTTTGGTTGTCCACGGATAACGCATCCCTGGCACAGGGAATCCCACGCAAGCAGAGGCTACTACGTACAAGTTTCTGTGTGTGTTACTAAGGAGCACGATTTTGTTTTCTTTATAAAGAAAAGAGTTACACATGTAAAGCTTATTCTTTTATTTCTTTTAAACGATTTAATGGAAGCAACAAAGAAAATTGTTCCTGAAATAAACAAACATTATATTATGAAAATATAATATCTATAAGGTTTATATTTTTGTTCATGGATAAGTTTTTCCAAACTCCCTCTTTTAAAGAGAGTACTAGTTGAGGTGCACGTGCAATGCATGTGGTTAAATATCATGATTATTTAAATTAATAAAAATAAAGTAAAAATATAAAAAGAAAATAATGCTTTTTGTGGGATTGATCATCAACTCAATAATCTCTCTCTCAAATAAAATATTATCATTGTTCCTGTTATGGTGTTTTCTACCCTAAAGTACAGCCCTTTGCCAGCAAGGATATGTGTCTTCCTGCATGCACCGCTCAAGTCAGATTGATGGTCAAAACAACTAAGGATCCTGACGTAGCCTACCCGTCGAGTCGACATCTCCTCATGACGACATGAATGGTGGTACTTATCGGTCCTCTTGTCGAAAACAACTCGCAACGAGCCCGCTCGACTGGTTAATCAACACCTCACGAGGTCGACTCGAAAGGCATTACTACTTGACAAAGCTAAAGGACGATTTCTGCCTCGAGCCTCTCCTGTTGATAGCATGTCGGCATCGCATTTAATATTTGGCAAGTGCATCATATCTCTAGCCCCAATAGTCTTCATGACTAATCAGACCATGTCAGTACCGCCATGCCACGGATCGCTTATCATTTAATGCTAAGGTGATCTCTCCTCCACTCGTCGATCGGCACGTGTAAAGTACGTGCTGACTCGGCCGCCAGCCTATACTTCTTCACTGCAATCTTGTGCTTGGCCGAAGTGTTCATTCTACTCTTCCTGCACTACTATATATAGAGGTACTATTCTTCCTTTTCGAGGATCTTCTGATCTTTTGGATTTGAATCTTTGATCTATTTTCCAAGTAATATCAGCTAATTAAACTGCACTACAAACAAGAACTCTCATAGTTTTTCACTTTTCCCACTCAAGTTCACTAGCTGATCACTGATTGTCAGAGGTACAATGGGGGAACCAAGCCCCGTCCTCTCATGAGTTTCTATTTGTGCAGGCTGGAAAGCTACTAAAGTCAAGACCAGATATTCGAAGAAGTGAGCGGCCCCTTATTAATCTCACCTTGATACATTTGACTATTTGGTTAACTATCATCAACAGTTTCCTTCAACCCAGACTGTGGCCATGTGATCTACTATTTGTGAGTTACAAACACATTAATCTAGTACAACATTTCTATTTACTAGTATCTTGAAGTCATCAAAAGATGGGTGATCATCCAATTCGCTAAGGAATGTTGCATATGAATTTACTTGCAATATGTCCATTAAACTTTTAGTGTTGTTTTGATTTATATTCATGTTAACTTTTAGTTGATGTTTAACCCATATTTATATTATTTAATATTCTCATTCAATTTTATAGCTCATTCTCTATATCATAGAAGTAAAACTAAAAGTATAAAAAATTATTTTCTTACTAAATTAGAATATAAAGAATATGATATATTTCCCTATGTGCTCTAAATATAAAAAAATCTTTGATGTAAGGTCCCTATCAAATCTTACCCCAAACGATGTGAATAAAAAATGCTATTATAACTCACTTGCATAAGGCAATTGTATATGATACGAAACTCATCTGGAATATCCATATCTCCTAAGTGGATTTTACTATTGTGAGAGCAACATGTTAGAAGCTCGTATTCAAACTTTTTGGCTCTATAAAAGACACAAGGATTTAGAGTGCATAGCTTATATATCGTAAAAAACATATTTATTCATGAAGAATTTTGCTAATAATGATATTATTACAACAACATTACTATTTAATATTAAATCAATTTTATTATATAAGATTATATGATCCTTTTTTATAAATTATAAAGTATATATATATAAATATATATATATATATATATATATATATATATATATATATATATATA
>BQKN01000125.1:436850-449925 GCA_022839385.1 Asparagus kiusianus | reverse complement strand
TTGGACTGATACGCAGAGCTAGGGGCTAACTTGCAAAATCTTTGAATATCAAGGGACTCTATAATAAATGTTCTAGCTCAGTTACAAACTGTTAACTGATTCTGTTTTTCTATTTGTGCACATTTCTGTTTTCCTTTCTTCCCTTGTTCTGAAGTCAGTGTATAAATAAGAAGTTGTAAACTGTATCAAGGATCATGAATGAAATCAGAACTCTGTTCTTCTCCTAAATTCTAGTCTTAACTCATCCTTTCTTCCAACTCTATCTCCACTATCTTTGTTTTCTTCATTCAACTATCTTCTTGAGTTTGTACAGGTTCAGCCATGACCAGAAACGAAGTTGGAATGTTCAACAAAAGATTCAGATCCTCACACTGAATCACGTATATCTTTGTGTTTGTGTGTTCTTGATAATTTTCGTGCTCTCATGTGATTGATATTAGCTTATCTGAGGAGTTTGTCATAACAAATTGGTATCAGAGCTATCAGCTACAGATCGGACGAGAAGATGATGACAACCACTACGAAATAGGATATCAAGAAGTTTGATGGTAATATTAGTTTCAACATTTGCCAAGTTCGAATGATCACCTTGTTGACACAAATTGGATTGAGGAAGGATTTGTTTGAAAAGTCGTCAAAATCGGCTACCACATGTGAGGATGATTGGATTCGACCATTACAAAGATTTGAATGTACAGTAGCTTATGTATTATCAATAGATGATTACATGCCCTTGGGTTATTCAGGAGCTAGTTTAGGTCATGGATCTACGGAATGGTTAGTTAATCATGCGGATTATTCAGTATGTATGTTGTTGATATCTCTTTCATTTGGCGAGTCCAAGAGGTTTTTGAACTTGATCAGTATGCGCCGCACTTGATTGCTTATGGAGCTATTGGAGAAGGTGGAGTAAGTAAAGTGGCTTATTTGGTGTGAGGTATTCTTCGACGTATTTGAGTCACGGTGGAGATTTGTTATGTTGTGCCTCAAATAATCAAATATGCATCCTCGAACTCGGCTCGGCATTTGACTCATGCTGGTTATGTTTGCTAAGGGATTGAATTCCTAGTTGTTGGATAAGAATAAAGTTCTTATATTATTAGGACATTCAATTAGCTGGGGATTGTTAAGGATAAGATGATTGTTCCTATCATGTTACATATCCTTTATCTATAAATAGCAAGGGTAGAGGTCGAAGCCTCTTTGGTGAGAACACCCGTGAACCTCTAGATGGCAACAACATCAAGAAATTAATTAAGGTTGCTTGCCGCATGACGAGATGAAAACAGGTTATTTGTGAAGGAGTGTGAAATAATTCGGTTTCGGTATTGGTTCTCTTTTATGTTCCTTTTGCTATGAGAGATTGTTTCTGATCCACCCAACTTAAGATTGCAGTATCAAGTGAAAGAACGGATGGTTCTTTATTAAGGCTGCAGGCAGTTGATCCACCCGATGGCCTCAACAAGCATTGAGAAGGGCTTTGCAGAAGCAACAAATTCAAGAGGTTCTTGATTTGGCTCTCTATTTGATCGTTCTACAGGTGTTAGAGATTGTTAGATAGATTAAGCACTTTCTGTGGTGTGATTTAGGATTGAGAGATTGAGAGATTCCACTTTATATTCCTCACAACTAGTAAAGCTTTTCTCCTTCTTCGCCCGTGGACGTAGGCTTCAAGCCGAACCACGTATATCCTTGTGTTCGTGTGTTCTTGATATTTTTTGTGCTCTCGTGTGATTGACATTATCTTATCCTGTGGAGTTTATCATAAAAAATTGGTATCAGAGCCATCAGCTATTGATCAGACGAGAAGATGATGACAACCACTACGAATTAGGATATCAAGAAGTTTGAGGGTAACATCTGTTTCAGCATTTGCCAAGTTCGGATGATCGCCTTGTTGACACAAATTGGATTGAGGAAGGTTTTGTTTGGAAAATCGTCAAAATCGGCTGCCACATGTGAGGATGATTGGATTCAACCATTACAGAGATTTGAATGTACAGTAACTTATGTATTATCAGGTGATGATTACATGCCTTTGGGTTATTTAGGAGCTAGTTCAAGTCATGGCTCTACGGAATGGTTAGTTAATCATGCGGATTATTTAGTATGTATGTTGCTGATATCTCTTTCAGTTGGCGAGTCCAAGAGGTTTTTGGTCTTGATCAGTATGTGTGCCGCACTTGATGCCTTATGAAGCTATTGGAGAAAGTGGAGTAAGTAAAATGGCTTATTTGGTGTGAGGTATTCTTCGACGTATTTGAGTCACAGTGGTGATTTGTTATGTTGTGCCTCAAATAATCAAATATGCATCTTCGAACTCGGCTCGGCATTTGACTCACGCTGGTTATGTTTGCTAAGGGATTGATTCCTAGTTGTTGGATAAGAATAAATTTCTTATATTATTAGGACATTCAGTTAGCTGGGGATTGTTAAGGATAAGATAATTGATCCTATCATGTTACATATCCTTTATCTATAAATAGCAAGGGTAGAGGTCGAAGCCTCTTTGGTGAGCACACCCGTGAACCTCTAGATGGCAGCAACATCAAGAAAATATGTTGCTTGCCGCATGACGAGATGAAAACAGGTTGTTTGTGAAGGCGTGTGAAGTAATTTGGTTTCGGTATTGGCTGTCTTTTGTGTTCCTTCTGCTATAAGAGATTGTTTCTGATCCATCCAACTTAAGGTCGCAGCATCAAGCGAAAGAACGGATGGCTCTTTATTAAGGCTGCAGACAGTAGTTCCAGCCGATGACAGCAGCAAGCATTGAGAAAGGCTTTGTAGAAGCAACAGATTCAAGAGGTTCATGATTTGGCTCTCTATTTGTTTGCACTACAGGTGTTAGAGATTGTTAAAGAGATTAAGCGTTTTCTCGGGTATGTGATTTAGGATTTTGAAATTCCACTTTGTATTCCTCACAATTAGTAAAGTTTTATTCCTTCTTTGCCCGTGGTCGTAGGCTACAAGTCGAACCACGTATATCTTTGTGTTTGTGTGTTCTTGATATTTTTCGTGCTCTCGTGTGATTGATATTAGCTTATCTTGGGAAGTTTGTAGTAACACTGGAATTTATCATCTATTATGAATTGTTTCCCAGATACTTCCATTACATTAAATCACACATAAAACATTCATAGAAGAATTTTACACGAATAATGTTCACACTTAACTCGCATACATATGCTAGGCAACCTTCGTCAGTACAAATCTAGCTTATTTGGTGAACCACAATGCAGACAAACAAGCAACTTCCTCAATCTTTCACAAACTGAACCTGTAAGAAGTTTTGCAATTTATCCTACAAATTCTATCAGAGTGTTCTGCACTATACAAATAGGTATGGAGTCCAAAAGTTAACATTGCAGGACGCTCTGATATAATTTGTACTCCACAACTACTCAGCAGTCTTCCCCCAGATCTTCACAAGCTGTTCCAGCTCTCTATAACTCGACCCTGCTTCCCCCGCCGCCGTCTTGGCTGCCTTCCTCACCGCAGCCGTCCTCCTCTTAAGCTCCTCCCCCTCCTCCGATTCCATCAACCATCTAACCCTCTCCTCCACCTCCTCTGCTGTCACCATCCCCTCCTCAAACCCCCTCATCTCCCCCGCCAGCCTAAACTCCTCAACCAGAAACACCTTATTCCACCTCTGCTCTGCATACAACGGCCATGCCACCATCGCCTTCCCACTACACACTGCCTCCAGCACCGAGTTCCACCCGCAGTGTGTCACAAATCCGCCCACCGCTCTGTGGTTCAACACCTCCACCTGCAGAATACAACTATCAGAAAAGTCTAGGAATGGGATGCTTTAAACCATAAAACACACTTAAATTAGGGCCCCGTCACATAGACCTCTGTATAGTACCGCAATTTGGAACTTATTTACACCAGTAGTTCGATTTTGGCGGGTAGAACCACATGATAACTTTCTCAAGTCTTTTATTCTTAGATAGACTCACTAATTTCGCTTAGGGACTTTCTCAACTATTTTATTCTCAAATAGACTCACTAATTTCACCCAGTGTTAGTATCTGTAAAAATGTCACCCAGGTTAAAAGAGTAAAAAAAATAAATAAAGCTTTTCTCTTGGGGGTCTATAATCTGAAATCATATTACAGGATCATAAATTCCACAGTGTGATACTACTACACAGGTCTATAAAAATTTCAAATAGTTTCTATGCGGATGTTCTGATAAAATCTGTACTCTCACCTGTGGTACCCACGACTTAACAACAAGTCCTATATCACTCATTCTCTCTGTAAACCCCTCCGGCAACAGTTCATCAAGCTTTGGCTCCGGAGGCGCTTCGTACTTCATCGTTGGATGCTCGCTCGGTGGGCTTCTGACTACCCATAAAAACCGCTGACCACTTCGTTCAAGTCCAATAGCGATCTGTTTGAGTTGGTCAGCGGAGAAGAGGCCGAGGCTGCCGAAGCAGAGGAAGACGACAGAGTTATCAGGTTGAGTGTCGAGCCAATTGAGACAGTCGGAATTGTTGCTCTGTGCTCTGGCGTTTGATGTGATTAAGGGTCCGATGGGGTATATTGGAGGTGGTGTTGTGTTTTGACCGGCTGAGCAGAGTCCTTTGTTTATTGCGTTGAGTGCTTTTGGTTCAAGTGAACTGAAAGTATTGATCATGATTCCATCGTACCTGAAATTGATAGCGAGAATTACATCTTATGGCTCACATTATTGCAATGTTTAATTTTAGAAAACCCACACGAACTTTGAGAGGTGTTACAAATAATACTTTTAAACTATTTTAATTCGAGAAAACACCCTGAACTTTGAGAGAACTATTATTGGATGCATGAATAAAAAATCTGCAAGTTTATTTGAGAAATATTTTATAGTTTTGATTCTCATTAGTGAATTCCATCTAGGAGTTTATTTAAGAAAAATGAAGTAACTTCTGCTATTTGTTTATTAGATGAATATCAAATATGAGCTTTTTACATGTGCAATTTGTTTATAAACATTCAATCACATGTGAGCATTTACATGTTCAATTTTAATATCTTATGACTTGTAACATTGCCTGCACCTATTTTATAACTTATGAAAATATGGACACCTCACTATATATTCAACTTGATTCGATTCATCACCAGTCCTACCTGAACAAGCTGCGAGCAAGATCGAGGAACCCTTTATACGCATCATCGGAATTATCCATCATCGGAAGCGGCATATGATCTGCCGGGATCGACGGAACGCCAGGGATATTGATCAAGGTGTGGCCGAGATCCTTAAACGAAATCGAAATGCTCAAATGCAAACTTGGAAAATTCAAGAAACAATCCAACGCGCCAGCCCCCGATGTATAAAAACAATAACAAGGAATCTCCAACTCATCTACAATATCAAGAACACAAGCACAGAAAAAATCAACGACAAGTGCACGAACATTCTTCGTCGAGAGGAGAAAATCTTTGAGATTTGGGTTTGAGAGGCGAAGGGTTTCGAAGGCAAGGAACTCATGGTTTGCAGAGGAAATGTCAGAAGGGAGAGAGACGGCAGGGAGGCGGTGGAAGGTGATGGCGGGGTCTGCGGAGGCAACAGAGGCAATGAATTGGGCGGTGGAGCCCGTGTTATAAGGGGGATCGACGATGAGAATGGTGACGGAGAGGTTGTGGGTAGTTAAGAGTTTTCCAAGCTCAATCATTGAGACTAGGTGACCCATGCCAGGCGATGGGTATAAGACTATTGAGCTCATTGTTATACGAATCTGTACGAGGAGAGTTTGGGTGTTGTGATTGTATGAAGATTGATGGTATGAAATGATGGCACTTGTTTGAGCATTTATAGAGGTGGATTCCTGTCTGCGTGTTTGACTGGACTTTGATTGTGCATGTGATTGAGTGACATCAAGCACGCAACCGAAGAGAGTGAGGATCACGAAGAGTGATTTGTACTGTTTTGGGGTTGTTTACACCATTAATGGAGTTGGAGTCTATAGATGAATTTGCACGTAGAGGATGGAGTAAGAAATTAAAAAGAGAGGGGTAGATCCTCTGCATCCTTTGTCATGATTCTTCAACATTTAATATTTGATTATCATTAGCACAAGGAAATTGGCTAAAATTTAGTATACGATTACAGTTTTATTAGCAGAAAGAAATGTTAGTACATATCACGTATTATATATAGGTCGACCATATATCTGCATGACGAAAAAATAAAAATAAAAAAAATAAAAAAATCCAGCCCAACCATGAAAGGAAAATCAGTCTGGGGTGAAGAAATGGCGAGCACAGCGACGAAGACCGCAGGAAAAACAACAGGAGGCATTCTGGCAGTTTCGCGGTAGACCTCGGATGACACGACGATAGACCGCAAATGTGCACACGACTGAGAAAAATCTCTGGACTTTTCGTGGTCGACCGCGATGGGTTCTGCGGCCGACCGAGAAAACCCTGTAGGGATTTTTAGTCTCGGTCGTTGGATCCGGTCGACCGCACGTGGTTCTGCGATCGACCGCGAGTCGGATCTGCAGTTGAGTTTGGTTTTCTAACCCGTTTTGTTCTGAGTTGATATATAATCTTAATCCTAATTAATTAGGGTTAAGCAAGGACTTTTTTTGAGTAGTTTTGAGAGAGGATTGTTGCATCATATTATGGGAGATTTATGAGAGATCTAGAGAGCTTTGTTTGAGGGTTTTTGATGAGATTTGTATCCTTATTTGTATTCTCTTGATTTCTAATAGTAAAAACTCCCCCCTTCTTGCCCCGTGGACATAGACAACTTGCCGAACAACGTAAAATTCGTTTGTCTTGCTGTGGTATTGTGTTTGGCTTATTGGTTGTTATTTATCTCATTCTTATTCGTGCGGTTTCGAGCTTCCGCCGCGCACAACAAGTGGTATCAAAGCTTCGGGTTTGTCTTGGGGCTTGTTCGAAGGATTCGTTGAATGATTCCTATTTGAAGAGTTAGATCGACAACATGGGAGAATCAAACACATCAGGTTCGTCTCTTACGAAGGCGATACAGAGTCGGAGCATCAATAATACAAAGATTGATGTTCCAAAGTTCGACGGTAATATCAATTTTGGTTTGTGAAGGTGCCAGGTGATGGATGCGTTGGATGCACATAATTTGGAGGAGACTCTTGAGTTACAAGAGAAACTCGTTGATATGGAGGATAAGGTTTGGAAGAAGATGAACTGTAGGGCTTGTGGAGTTATTCGGTCATGCATAACGTTGGATCTTATTTATGACGTGATGAACGAGACGTCGGCAAAAAGAATGTGGGAAACACTCAATGAGAAGTATCTTACGAAGAGCATTAAGAATCGGCTTCACTTGAAGAAGAGGTTTTACCAGTTCAAGATGAAGAAGAGAGTTTCTATTAAGGAGCATGTAAATAATTTCACTAAGCTACTTTGAGATATTACCAATGTGGACATCATGGTTGAGGATGAAGACAAGGTGATGCTACTTTTGTGTTCGTTGCCCGAGGATGATTATGGTACGATTCTCACTATGATCAACGAAAGAACTACTGTTAGCTATAGGAGGTGACCTCTGCTTTGGTGAATTATGAGTTAAAAAATAGTGTTGGCAAACCCTCTAAGAAGGCGTCGGGAGATGCATTAGCAGTTCGAGACCGTAGTCCAAACCGCCGCCAAGTCAACCGCTCAAAATCAAAGAATAGAGGTGCCTTTAAGAGTGTTGGTAGAAAACAATTTCGGTATTGTAAAGAAGAAGGACATTGGAAGATTAACTGCCCAAAGTAGAAAGATAAAGTAGGGAAGAACAAGGGAAAAGTTGTACAAGCTTCAGAAGTAAATGTTACAAAAGGTGTTGGCGAACATTCAGATTCAGATTCAGATTCTTCAAGATATTTGTATCCTGCACTACCGTCGGTTTGCTATGCCGACTCTACGGAATGGATGTTGGATTCGGAAGTCACATATCATATTTTCCCTAGGAGGAATTAGTTCTCTAGTTTTGAGGAGCTGGAAAGAGAGGATGTCGTGCTTATGAGAAATGACCACGTATACCCTAGATGGTATTGGTTCAGTCCGGATTAGGATGCATGACAGTGTGGTGAGGGAGTTGAAAGAAGTGAGGTTCGTGCCGCAGTTGATGAAGAATATCATTTCCCTTTGTACTTTGGAGGTAGCTGGTTATCGGGTGACCTTAGAGGATGCTACCGTGAAGGTCACGAAGGGTTCTATGGTGGTGATGTGAGGTGTTAGGTAAAATAACCTATACTACTTAAAGGGAAAGACAGTTACAGGAGGCATGGCTACTTCTATCACTACAGAGAAGGACACTAGCATCCTATGACACATGAGATTAGGACACATAGGTGATAAGTCCCTGTAGTCATTGGTAAAACAAGGACAATTAAAAGGTGCTAAGACCTGTAAGATGGAGTTGTGTGAGCATTGTGTACTTAGGAAGAAGACTAGAGTGATGTTGGGCACCGCTATTAACAACACCCAAGGTATATTGGATTACGTTCACACATATGTTTGGGGTCCTTCCAAAAACACATCACTTGGTGGGACCAACTATTTTGTCACTTTCATTGATGGCTATTCCAAGAGGAATTGGGTATACCCTATGAAGCATAAACATAAGGTCTTGGATATTTTCGTGGAGTGGAAGAAGAAAGTGGAGCTGCAGACAGGTAGAAATATAAAGACTCTACATTCAGATAAAGGTGGAGAGTATAAGAGTGATCACGATATTAAGTGACACTTCACAGTTTGAGAGATACCATAACAGAATAGGGTGGCTGAGAGATTGAATCATACCTTATTGGAGAATGTGTGATTTATGATGACGCAGAGTGGATTACCTAGATCCTTTTGGGCCGAGGCGTTGGTTTATGCAAGTCATCTCGTTAATAAGTTGTTGTGCACTATGATATAAGGGAAGACTCCTTTGGAGAGTTGGTCTAGTTCGGTAGCTAGTGACTATAAGTCGCTTCGGATAATTGGGTGTCTTGCTTATTATCATGTTAGTGATGATAAATTAAATCCGAGGGTAAGGAAGGTAGTTTTTGTGGGATTTAGAGATGGAGTTAAAAACTTCAAGTTATGTGATCCACAGGACAAGAAGATAGTTATTAGCAGAGATGTCACATTTGATGAGACGTATATGATGAGGCCTCAAGTTCCTCGGTAATTAGAGGAAGACCAGATTCGAGAGATATCGCAGCAGGTGGAGGATGATGTGACTCCACAAACTCCAGATAGCATTATATCCATTGAGGCTCTTACAGAGGTGACACTGGGAGGAGATGGGATAACAACCGGGCAGATAGAGGATACAGTGGATTATGAGACTTAGGAGCAGGGTCATGTTCAGGAGTCTATTGTAGCTAGTAGACCTAGAAGGGTGATTCGTCGGCTAGCTAGGTATAAGGATGTCATGGTCGCATATGCATTATCAGTGGAGGTCGTTAATGATATGGTTCTATCTGCATTCAGGGAGGCAGAGTCTAGCCTTGATTCGATCACGTGGAGCTATGGATTAAGAGATGTGGTTTCTTAAGAAGAACAACACTTAGGAACTTTCAAGGCTACCTAGGGGGAAGAAAGCTATTGGTTGCAAGTGGGTATATGCGAAGAAAGATGGATCTTCTATTGAGGACATTAGGTGCAAAGCCAGATTGGTTGCCAAGGGATATGCGCAGCTTGAGAGCATTGATTATAACAAGGTATTTTCACCCGTTGTGAAGAATTCGTCGATTCGGATTTTATTAACATTGGTGACACAACTGGATTTGGATTTGGTCCAGATGGATGTGAAGACAGCCTTTCACACAGAAATTTAGATGATGAGATCTACATGACTCAACCTTGGGTTTCAAAGCTGCAGGAAAAGAAGATTTGGTGTGTAAACTGAAGAAGTCTCTTTATACATTGAAGTAATCACCACGACAGTGGTACAAGAGATTCCACAGCTTCATGATTGGCCATGGGTACACGAGGAGCCCATATGACCCATGTGTTTACATGCACAAGCTATAGGATGGTGAGCACATATATTTTCCTTTATATATTAACGATATGCTTATTGCTTCTAGGAATTCTTCAGCTATTCAAAAGTTGAAAGAAGAGCTATCATTCGGGTTCGAGATGAATGATCTTGAAAAATCAAAGAAGATATTGGGTATGGAGATCGAGATCACATGGTGAAGGGGAGATTGAAGCTTACACATAGGAGTTACTTGCAGAAGGTGTTAAAGAAATTCAGCTTTGATGGTAATGTAAAAGCAGTTAGCACTCCATTAGCTCCCCACTTTAAGCTTTCAGCTTACATGTCACCTGTTTTAGTTGAGGACAAGATTACATGTTGAAGGTTCCATATGCTAATGCAGTGGGTAGCTTAATGTATTCGATGGTGAGTACGAGACTAGATTTGTCACAGGTCGTGAACATGATATCGAGGTACATGCACGAACCCGGAAGGATTATTGGGAGACCGTGAAGTGGATTCTATGGTATGTTAAAGGCACCATGGATGTTGGATTGATTTTCTAAAAGAGTGAGAAGAATGGGCCGGTTGTATTGGTTATGTGGATTCAAACTATGTGGGGGATCTTGACAAGCGACGGTCTACTTCAGAATATGTGTTTACATTGGCAGAAGCACCGGTTTATTAGAGATGTACACTTAAGTCTGCAGTTGCTCTCTCTACTACAGAGGCGGAGTATATGGTGGTGACTGAAGCTATTAAGGAGGCTTTGTAGTTGCGTGGACTGTTAGAGGACTTGGGGATTGCATAGGAGACCCTTGGGGTATATTGTGATAGCATGTTTGCTATCTATTTGGCGAATAACCAAGTTTATCATGCACGCACAAAGTATATAGATGTCATATTTTACTTTGTTCATAACGTATTGAATGATGGAGACGTCATATTAGAGAAGCTCCACACGTAGGAAAACCCTACAAATATGTTGACCAAAGTTGTTTCAGGTGTAAAATTTGGTCTTTATTTGAAACTATTGAACATTCTTCAGTGTTGAGGGCCTTTGGAGGCCATTTGGGTGAACTACGTTCGGCTTGATTCCTTGGGCAAAAGGATACATAGGCAGTCATGTTTGATGTAGCCGGTTGAATTTGTTGATTTCTATGAGGGAGATTATTTGAGCTCTCGATTGGGTTTCCGACTGGTTATGGATTAAGTCCGTTGAAGTGGGTTGTTTTTACTTCATCCTGGACGCAATAAGTGGGACACTTGGATGTTTTGGTATCGGCTTAGTTTTGGTAGAAACGTTCGCCGAGGTAGAGAATTGAAGAAATGACAAGCACATCGACGAAGACTGCAGGAAAAACAACATGAGACATTCTGGTAGTGTCGCAGTCAACCTCGGATGACGCGGCGGTCGATCGTAAACGTGCTCACGACTGAGAAAAGTCTCTGGACGTTTCACAGTCAACCACGATGGGTTCTGCTATTGACCAGGAAAACCTTGTGGGGGTTTTTATTCTTGGTCGTTGGATCCAATCGACCGTGTGTGGTTCTACAGTCGACCGCAAGTCGGGTCTGCAGTTGAGTTTGGTTTTCTGACCCGTTTTGTTCTGAGTTGATATATAATCTTAATCCTAATTAATTAGGGTTAAGCAAGGTCATTTTTTGTGCAGTTTTGAGAGAGGATTATTGCATCCTATTGTAGGAGATTTGTGAGAGATCTAGAGAGCTTTGTTTGAGGGTTTTTTGTGAGATTTGTAACCCTATTTGTATTTTCTTAATTTCTAATAGTAAGAACTCCCCCTCCTTGCCCCGTGGATGTAGGCAACTTACCGAACCAAGTCAAATTTGTTTGTCTTGTTGTGGTATTGTGTTTGGCTTATTGGTTGTGATTTATCTCGTTCTTGTTTGTGTGGTTTCGAGCTTCCGCCGCGCATAACATGGGGATCACCAACATCCTTTGAACAATTTCACAGGTAGCACCAATTTCAAAACCATGAATTATGTATACTTAAATGACTATGAGGCCAAATAATTAAGTTAATGTGTGTGTATGTGGGGCTGGGTGGGGGGTGGGGGGGTGGGGGGGGGGGGGGCTGTGGACAATAATTAAGAGAAAAGAATAAATTGTTACGAAGAACGTTTTGAGTGCAGGAAGAAGTCCACACAAGGACAGAAGGGATTTCTTCTTATTGAAGTTGGGGTAGGTGGAAGAAGGGATTTCTTCTCGCTATAATAAGATATTTCTACTTGTAGGAGCTTGGGTAGGTAGAAGAATTTAACAATTGTCCACCTCAAATTATTTAATAAGTTACATAATTAATAATCAGCAACCTACTTGCTAAACAGCAAAACCTAACAAAATTTAAGAATGAGAACCTAAAAGCCTACGTACGTACGTATCATGAGCATGAGTACACTAACAGAAAGTTCATTTGACAAACTCTAAAAACAACTGTATAGTCTATAGTTGTCTATAATTGGAATTAGATTTGGATTTTTATTCAGAGGGAACTAGAAGAAAAGGAAAAAGGATGGATTTAGCATTGTATATTTAGGCATATTACATATCTACAACAGAATCCTGCTCTTTCTTTATTTTGCTAAGAACTTTAGAGCCTTTTCCCCCAAGAGATTGTATATAAGAGCTTAGTAAGAAGATGTATTAACATATTTGGATATGGGGAAATTTCATGTTTCTACCCCTCAAGCATAACTTTGGCTGGTGGATTCACCTCCTCATTTACCAATACATGTTAAGTTTACTACGTGGACCGCGTGAAAATTATTTCTCCGCCTGGATCTTATAGAAGTTTTATAATTTTGTGACCCATTAGAGAAAGGGATATTATTGATCCACATAACAATTGTGCCATTTCTCTACTCCAAGGAATGTATATTCGGGTTTTCTATAGAGTGCCCATGGGCACTCTATAAGAGAGGAGAGATAGAGAGAAATAAATGAGGAGGGGATCCCCATGCAAATTAGAGTCCCCTCTCTTCATTCATTTTTCTCTATCTCTCTACTCTCTTATAGAGTGTCCATGGACACTCTATAGAAAAACCGTTTTTTTAATTAATTGATAATAAAATCAAATCAATGTTTTCAGACATGTTTGCAGAAAGTGCTCATGCA
>BQKN01000125.1:406623-436750 GCA_022839385.1 Asparagus kiusianus | reverse complement strand
CTCATTCATTTCTCTCTATCTCTTTCCTCTCTTATAGAGTGCCCATGGGCACTCTATAGAAAAACCGATAATTAATACATGCATCTGCAATACAAAAACCTTAAATTCGTAGCTTGGATATATGTATTTTTATTGTATGAAATACATTAAATCAAAATTCAACAATCCATCAGTTACAAAAGGTAAATGCAATCATCATTTCTAACTATCTTGTTGCTAATCAAGTATTGGAAATAGAAATTTAAATGCAACATTTGTTGTTGTAGCTCTATTTTCTATCAAACAAACCCTTCTTAGTATGTGTCACATAAAATATTCTTCCGCATGAATTTTATAAAAAAGGTAGGCATATTGAAGAATGATATGAAATTGCTCTATGTAAGAGACTATTGTTTGACAACCTTCCAAAATGAGACCGAGATTTATCCTAATCCTATTCTGGAAAGTATCTTGTTTAGAAAAAAATTGAACTGCTGTCTTGGGTCAGAAAATGACCCTAAAACGGTTCTTTTTATTCACCATCCTCTAAATCAAAACAAGGCAATTCAAACTAAACCCGGATTAACTAGGATCAACCTTGAGTCACTTTTAAGGAGTTTAGCAAACTAACACTAAGTGTGAGTTTGACAACCCTTACAAAACAGGGACAAGATTAACTCTAACCCAATTTTGTTAAAACCAGTTCTTTTGCAAATGGACCCCCCAGACTTATAGAAGAACTAGTTTAGGGGGCACATTTTGGCCTAGGAAAAAGTAGACTGATTTTGACCTAGTCTTTCCCAAACACAATTCTCTCTAAATTAGACTAATGCCAAATATATAGTCCCATTTTAACGAGTTGCCAAAAAATCCACAATATTCTCAACAATAAGAAACTATAGAAATCGAAGAAGAAATTAATTGTGGATTCTTTGTTATCAAATGCACCAGTAGTCCTGTTGCTTCAACCTCTACTGATCATTAAGCATCACATCCGCTCGATTGTCATCGGACAGAAAACATGTTCAGGATCCAACTTCAACACCTTAGCTAACATGGGTAAATTGTCGCACAAACGAACGAAGATCCATCATCCCTTCCTCTATTAAAAAACGCAGCATTACACGCAACAAGTGATTCCCTTGTCAGCAATGTCGCTTGTAGATTTGGCGAAGCAATTGGTTTAGAACAGGTTTTGGAAGCAGGAATTGGTTTTTGGTGGTGTACGGTCGACCGTTGTGTAAGATCGACCGGTGCAAGGCCGATTGACCGTATTCACGCATGGACCCTGGGCTTGATTCAGGTCTTGGTGCGGTCGACCACCGCGATCGACCGCCAGACCCTGTAATCCAAATCCGGGAGTCTGGAGTTGGGTACAGTCGACTGTCATGGTTAATTGCTGAAGCCTGCAGTTATTTTTTGTCTCTGTCGACCGCGACGGTCGACCGTGTATCGGGACCAAATTTGCAGTTTTTTGTTCTGAATTGGTTTGGTGTTTGGTATAAATACCAACGTATTTTAGGGTTTCTGGAGAGCAGAATAGGAGATATTAGGAGCACATGAGGTATTTTTTGGAGCTATAATTGGTTAGTGTTTTGTTTGAGAGATTAAGAGCTTTCTTGGTAAGATTAATTGATAAGTTTTAGTGATTTGTAATCTATATTTGTACTCTTCTTCTCTATTAGTGTAAACACATCCCCTTCTTGCCCCGTGTACGTAGGTAACTTGCCGAACCTATAAATCAAAACAAGCCAATTTAAACTGAACCGGATTAACTAGGATCAACCTTGAGTCACTTTTAAGGAGTTCGGCAAACTAACACTAAGGGTGAGTTTGGCAACCCTTACAAAACTATGATAGGATTAACTCTGACCCAATTTTGTTAAAACCGGTTCTTTGCAAACGAACCTCCCAGGTTCACAGAAGAACTAGTTTATGGTGCACATTTTGACCTAGGAAAAAGTAGACCGATTTTGACCTAGTCTTTCCCAAACACAATTCTATCTAAATTAGACTAGTGCCAAATATATAATCCCATTTTAACGAGTTGCCAAACAATCCAAAATATTATCAACAATAAGAAACTAGAGAAGTCGAAGAAGAAATTAATAGTGGATTCTTTGTAATCAAATGCACCAGTAGTCCTATTGCCTAAACCTCTACTAATCATTAAGCGTCACATCCGCTCGGTTGTCATCGGACAAAAAACATGTTCAGGATCCAACTTCAACACCTTATCTAACCTGGGTAAATTGTCGCACAAACGAACGAAGATCCATCATCCCTTCCTCTATTAAAAAACACAGCATTACACGCAACATGTGATTCCCTTGTCAGCAGTGTCGCTTGTAGATTTGGCGAAAGAATTGGTTTAGAACAGGTTTTGGAAGTAGGAAATCATTTTTGGTGGTGTGCGGTCAACCGCTATGCAAGATCGACCGGTGCAAGGCCGGTTGACCGTATTCACGCACAGACCCTAGGCTTGATTTAGGTCTTGGTGTGGTCGACCGTCGCGATTGATCAGACCGTGTAATCCAAATCTGAGAGTCTGGAGTTAGGTGCAATCAACTATCGTGGTCGATCGCTGAAGCCTGCAGTTATCTTTTTGTCTCTGTCGACCGTAACAGTCGACCCGTATATCGGGACCAAATTTGTAGTTTTTTGTAATGAATTAGTTTGGTATTTGGTATAAATACCAACACATTTTAGGGTTTCTGGAGAGCAGAATAGGGGATATTACGATCACATAATAGAGGTATTTTCTGGAGCTATTGGTTAGTCTTTTGTTTGAGAGATTAAGAGCTTTCTTGGTAAGATTAATTGATAAGTTTCAGTGATTTGTAATCTATATTTGTACTCTTCTTCTCTATTAGTGTAAACACATCCTCTTCTTGCCCCGTATACGTAGGTAACTTACCGAACCACTAAATCAAAATAAGACAATTTAAACTGAGCCAAGATTAACTACGATCAACCTTGAGTCACTTTTTAGGAGTTCAGCAAACTAACAAAAAGGGTGAGTTTGGCAACCCTTACAAGACTGTGATAGGATTAACTCTGACCCAATTTTGTTAAAACCGGTTCTTTGCAAACGAACCTCCCAGGTTCACAGAGGAACTAGTTTAGGGGGCACATTTTGACCTAGGAAAACGTAGACCGATTTTGACCTAGTCTTTCCCAAATACAATTCTATCTAAACTAGACTAGTGCCAAATAAATAGTCCCATTTTAAAGAGTTGCCAAACAATCCACAATATTCTCAACAATAAGAAACTGTAAAAATCGAAGAAGAAATTAATAGTGGATTCTTAGTAATTAAATCCACCGGTTGTCCTGTTGCTTCAACCTCTACTGATCATTAGGCATCACATCCGCTCGGTTGTCATCGGATAGAAAACATGTTCAGGATCCAACTTCAACACCTTAGCTAACCAGGGTAAATTGTCGCACAAACAAATTTAGATCCATCATCCCTTCCTCTATTAGAAAACGCATCATTACACGCAACATGGGATTCCCTGGTCAGCAATGTCGCTTGTAGATTTGGTGAAGGAATTGGTTTAGAATAGGATTTGGAAGCAGGAATTGGTTTTTGGCGGTGTGCGGTCGATCGCTGTTCAAGGTCGACCGGTGCAAGGCCGGTCGACCGTATTCGTGCACGGACCCTGAGCTTGATTCAGGTCTTGGCGCAGTCGACCGCCAGACTATGTAATCCAAACCCGAGAATCTGGAGTTGGGTGCCGTCGATTGCCACAGTCGGCTGCCGAAGCCTGCAGTTGTTTTTTTGGCTCTATCATTTTATCACAGTCGACCGCGTATCAGGTCAGACCTAAATTTGTAGTTTCTTCTTCTGAATTGGTTTAGTGTTTGGTATAAATACCAACACGTTTTAGAGTTTCTAGAGAGCAGAATAAGGGATATTTGGGGCACAGAAAAGTGGTATCTTCTGGAGCTATTGGTTAGGGTTTTGTTTGAGAGATTAAGAGCTTTGTTGGTAAGATTAATTGGTATGTTTGAGTGATTTGTAATCTATATTTGTACTCTTCTTCTCTATTAGTGAAAACCCATGGCCTTCTTGTCCCGTGGACGTAGACAACTTGCTGAACCACGTAAAATTTGTGTGTTTGTGGTTGTGTCATTATTTTGGTTTGTTTGGTCTTCTCTCTCAGCATTTGGTTTGGTTCCTCGAAGCACAACAATTGGCTTCCGTGCACAACAAATGGTATCAAAGTATAACAAATGGTATCAGAGCTTAGGCTACGCTTGGGATTAGGTGGAGGAGTAGATCGCTTTGGAAGCTCGTCTAGGGTTTCAGTTGGTGATAAAGGTAGGATTTTTACAATTGTAGATCTTGTCTTCCGTCGTGTGGGGGTGAGATCTTTCGGAGGCTCTTGTTAGGGTTTCAGTTGGAGGTAAAAATCTACCTTTCTTACAGTTTGGATCTATTTTCTTTCAGTTTGTTCCGCATTGGTTTGTTGGTGCTTTGAGGAAGATGGCTGAGAAAGATGGATTTGAGGCTGGGATATTCGAGTGTTGATACCGTGCATGGATTGGTGAGAGGTGCCTTGACTTGCAGATTGAAGTCTTGTGAACATGTTGGTGTGAGCAAGAAGGCCGAGGTAGAGTTCGGTATTTCTATTCATTGAGCGAAGGGTCTTCTAGGTGGTGTTCACGTAGGCTAAATACATATAAAATACGCAACGAAAGACTATATATATAATAATACTAAGCATGTAGAGAGCATAAAAAACAAGCTAGGACCATCCTAATTAAATCTAACATGATCCCTATATTAAAGAGAGCATACAAGAATTAGAAAATCATACTTTCGAAGCGTGATTTGGTGAAAGATCGAACAACCCTTAGCTCTTGCTCCTTGTTGTGTAAACCTCCTTGTAGTGGATCTCTAAGTCTTCAAGTGAGCTTGATAAAATCAGAGTCTTCTTTAGACACAAGGTAAGATATCCACCCCGGGGTATTTTAAAATCTTACTACTTCCTCTTACTCTAAGATTGCTAGAGTTTAGTAAGAGGTAAAGCTCTTTTTTTTTATTCTCTTATGGAAAAAACAACTTAGCCAATTTTTTATTAACCTTTCCATAAGAGAGAGAGCTCATATATATAGAGTGAGATTGTAAAACCCCGTATTTTTCCTTGTTATGTATATATGTGAATTATTGTGATAAATAGCTTAAGGTCATAGATGGACATGATAACAAGTTATTTGAGATGATATGAGGGTATGTGTGTAGAGTTTTATGTGTTGGTTTTGCAAATAAGAAAAACATGCACGAAATAAAAAACTGCCGGATCAGTAGACCGATCAGTCGACTGACGAGCTCAGTCGACCGATCAGTCGACTGACGAGCTGTTTTCCGGTTTTTTCTAAGTTTCAGGTCTGTTTTGATTGGTTCGGCTTTTGGGTTGGGTCTGGCTGTTCATATATGATCTCCCCTACCTGAAAACACCCCCTCTCATCACCAGATCTGAGAAACCCTAGCCCCCTCTCTCCTCTCTCAAACCCTAGGTTCGTTCTTGGTAATTTTAGGAAGAACTCGGAGGATTTTCGTCGAGATTTTCACTTTTCAGCGCAAGAAACCACTCACTCTCAGATCCATAAGTTTTTCATCACCCCTGAGGTAAGTAACATCTCGCCCAACTCTGTTCCTTTTGTTTTACACGAATTTATTGAGTTTTAATGAGTTTTATTGAGCCTAAAACATATTTTTATTACAAAGAGTAAATCTTTATGGTATATAATTTGAAATATTGAGCTTCTCAGTTTATAAAAAGATCATCAATGTTTTATTAAAGAGATCTAGATCTGAAAACGTTTGACAAGAGTTAATTCATGATTTATTAACTTCAACGTATAAATGTTTACATGTAGATCTTTCATTTCAGTTTAGTACATATATGTTAAAATCAGTATCTTTATACTTGGGATTTATGATGATGATTATAGATAAATAGTATTGTAAATAATCACTGTATAAACAAGTTTCTGCAGCCGTTCGGTCGACTGATCAGTCGACCGACGGGCTGAATTTTTTAGCTATTAGTCGACTCATCAGTCGACTGACAGGCTGATTTTTTTCTCAGTTCCACAGTCGACCGGTCAGTCGACTGGTGAGCTGAGTCTGTTCTGCCTGATCTTATCAGTCGACCAATGAGTCGACTAATTTCATCAGACGACACATGAGTCGAATGATGAGGTGTTTTTACAGATTCTTGATCTGTTTGAGTTGCTTTTCGGGGTCGCCTCAATTATTTAACACTACTTTACAATGTTAGTGATTTACCTGTACATAGAGACACGTGCGAGTATAGGATATGTATATCTTTTCGCATTTACTTTTGACAGATTGCACCTCTTTACTTATAGTTCATATGTTAGACATACATTACTATTAGTCCATATGTTGGACACTTATCATTTTAGTCCATGTGTTGGACATGCATATTATTCAGTCAATGTATTGGACAAGCATTACAACTAGTTCATGTGTTGGACATTTGCTAAACCTTGAGCATGATACATAATCGAGTTTGGAGCATGACATATTTATGAAGTTAGGGCATGATAGCTACCTAGGCTAGACATGACACTTATTGTGGCTTTGACATGACTTTGTTTATTGGTAGAGATGGGTTCATCTTCTTTTCTTTATTGTTCATGTATTAGACTCCGAGTTTGGTACTTAGGGACTTACAATTTAAGATACAAGGTATATACATGAGGGTTTTCTTGTTTGGATTATTTCACTCGACGTACCTATGCTCGTATTATGATTTCCTAAGTACTAAAACCCATTATTGTTAGGATAAATGATTTTATAATATTATGTGTTAACTGTATTTTCATATAACGAGCCCTATCCGTTGGGGTTGGTTATGATGTTGCTCGTTAGCGCTTTAACGCTCGTTGTCCCTCCCCTTTTCAAGTAACGAGCCAGGAGCCCGGAGAGTCGTAGGTTGATAGCAATGTATTTTAGCTTCAGCTGACTATTTAGTTGTATTTTTTCTTTTGAGCTCCACTGTAGACTTTTGTTTAGACATATGAAAGTTTTAATCTAGAAGTTGTAAAGGCTGTTTGCCTTATTTCCTCTTGTCAGATATTTTCTGTATTTGAGACTTGTTGAGTACCTCAGTTTATTTATATCAGATATTGACTTGTACTTCAATATGCTAGATGATGGGATATGAATTTGATCTCTTTTATTTCATCTGTTGATTTCTATATTATCTTTTTCCTGCTTTGTACCTACACCTTTTATTGACTCTACTAGAGAGATAGTAATTATGATGGTGAAACATGTTATTGCACGGTGTGGTGCATGACAGGTTTGACATTCTTGGTTTCACCTTGGACTGCAGCCTTGTGTGAATCCAGGGGCGTCACAGTTGGTATCAGAGCTCTAGTTCTAGTATCCTTAGGATCATCCTGTGTCGAGTCATGGAGTTAGGATAGAGTTTCTTAGGATTCATGTATAGAGTCCGTTAATGATTTCCTAGTATGAGTGAGGACGATATATGCGTTTATGTAAAAATTTGAGGATATTTTTTAATGACAACTATTTTGTGTAAATTTAAAGTATTTGTGTGAATACTAAATTGTTGTGAAAATCATATTGTGATATGTTGTGTATGTGTATATGTCTATTTTGACTCATAAACTCTTGTTTTTCTTATGATCAAAGAGATGGTAGGACATGGTAGACCTCGTACTCGGAGAGCTGGACAGGCGGAGTCGCAGCAGGCTCCACCTGAGCCACAACAAGCTCAACCAGAATCACAGCAGGCACCACCTCAGCCCTAGCAGGCTCCCCAGTATCTCATTGATCTTATGGCTCCCATCGTAGCTAGGATGGCGGCAATTAAGGAGCTTGTGGAGAGTCATATCGTGCCACCGACACCACCACCACCACCACCAGCAGATCACCCGCAGGGGATGCCAGCAGTTCCTATCAGTGAGAGACCTCCAGAGGCCGCACCTACAGCTATTCCCCTAATAGTTCCAGATAGAGCCACAGAGCAGGAGGCTTGGCTCTGTATGGTTGAGAGGTACCAGAAGATGAGAGCACCAGAGTTCCAGGGATCAGCAGATCCTCTTGCAGCCCATAAGTGGAAGGAGGATGTGAGTAACATCCTCGATATACTTAATGTGGATTCGGTACAGAAGCAGAGGTTAGCGTCCTACAGTCTGAAGGGAGACGTCGGGAGATGATATAGGCTCCAGTTCACTCCAGAGCACCAGATGACCCTCGCATAGGAGGACTTTGTTTATTTCTTCGATGGACAGTATATTTTTTCTGTAGCACGGACTGGGAAGGAGCTTGAGCTATCCCAGTTGACTCAGGGGGATATATCAGTGGCAGATTTTGAGAGCAGGTTTATGGAGTTGCTGCACTTCACGGGCATGTGGCAGACAGGAGAGCACTAGGCTGAGATGTTCTTAGCAGGGCTCCGCCCTAATCTTCATCGATACCTCGTCTCGAGGAAGTTCTATTCAGTTTGAGAGGTAGCAGAAGCTGCCACCTCATAGGAGATTGAGACTGCCATGTTTTAGAAGGATAAGGAAGGAAAGACCAAGGCAGGGCAATCAGGGGATAAGGGCAAGAACAAGAGGCCTTTTTTGGATCCCAGCAGCAGTAGCAAGTCCCTCATAAGAAGGGGCCCCAACAAGATTAGAGAGTGCATCAGCAGCGCAAGTTCCAGGGTGTTTGCTATAATTGTCGCAAGGTGGGACATAAGGCATCAGAGTGTCGTAGTGCACCAGCAGGAGCCCAGCAGGGCAGGGGTCCGAATCGGTAGCAGTAGCGACAGCAGGGCAGAGGTCAGGGCCAACAAAACAGGCTTGAGGCACCGCCAGCAGCACAGAGGACAGAGAGGTAGGTTCGAGCAGTCCAGGAGACTCACCAGGGACAGATTGTCCCGTATTCTCTAGCACCAGTAGTAGAACAGTCTTTAGCCACAGGCAGAGTTTATGTAGTGATTTCCCGTGATCATGGTGCCAGCGGAGCAGTTGTGGAGGGTACGTTTCTCATGAATTCCTTTCCCACCAGTACTCTTTTTGATTCGGGAGCTTCATATTCTTTTATTTCATATGATTTTATGACTAGACTTCAGCTTGTAGCTCAGCCACTAGACACCTCTTTATTAGTTTCCACCCCTTTAGGTGAGATATCGCTTCTGGAGAGAGTTTGTAGGAGGTGTACTATCAGTCTAGATGAGCCGGAGTTCATCATTGATTTGGTAGTGTTGCATATGTCCGAGTTTGATGTCATCCTTGGTATGGATTGGTTGTCGTCCTACCATATTAGTATTGACTGTTTTGCAAAGACAGTCAGATTGCGAGCATCCGATGGGTCCGAGATGATTGTGGCTACTTCTTAGTGTAACTATTTTGCAGAGTCATTTCTTGCGTACATCGAGGAGGAGATGCGACGGGATGAGGTGCTGATTTGTTAGAGACTAGAGTTGTCTCAGAGTATCAGGATATCTTTCAGGACATACCTAGGTTACCTCCTGTGAGAGAGGTCGAGTTTTGTAGTGAGTTGTAGCCGGGCACAGCCCCGATATCCTGCACACCCTATCGCATGGCACCAGCTAAGATGAGGGAGCTTCAGACCCAGTTGGACGAGTTGTTAGCACAGGGATTTATTCGTCGAAGTCATTCTCCATGGTGCGCTCCAGTTCTCTTCGTGAAGAAGAATGACGGTAGTATGAGATTGTGCATTGATTATAGAGAGTTGAACAAGGTCACCATCCGGAATAGGTACCCATTACCTAGGATTGATGACTTGTTCGACCAATTATAGGGAGCGTAGTTCTTCTCGAAGATTGATCTTTATTCTAATTATCATTAGTTACGGGTTCGGGAGATGGATATCCCCAAGACCGTTTTTCTTACTCGATATGGATCTTTCGAGTTCATGGTCATGCCATTTGGATTGACCAATGAACCAAGTTTTTCATCCTTTTTTGGATCAGTTCGTGATTGTTTTCATCGATGACATCCTCATTTATTCAAGATCGGAGGTAGATCATGAGCAGCATCTCCGATTAGCTTTGCATACCCTACGGGAGCACCAGTTATATGCTAAGTTCAGCAAGTGCGAGTTTTGGCTTTCAGAGGTCAGATTTCTTGACCACGTCATCAGCAGAGAGGGCATATCAGTAGACCCAGCTAAGGTTACAACAATGCTTGACTGGGAACTACCGAAGACGGTGATGGAGATTCGTAGCTTCTTGGGATTAGCAGGTTATTACAAGAAGTTCATCTAGGACTTCTCGAAGATTTTGATGTCACTTACACACCTTACAAAGAAGGGTGTACAGTTCTTTTGGAGTGTGGAGTGCCAGAAAGCCTTTGATATCTTGAAGACTAAGTTGACTTCAGCACCGGTTTTGACTATTCCAAGTAGCAACAGGACGTTTGTCGTCTACACAGATGCATCATTGGCAGGATTAGAAGGCGTCTTGATGCAGACTCAGAGGGTAGTAGCATATATCTCACGACAGTTTAGGATGCATGAGTAGAACTATCCCTCTCATGATTTGGAGTTAGCAGCAATTGTATTTGCATTGAAGTCATGGAGATACTATTTATATGGAGTGTAGTTTGAGCTGTTCACAAACCACCAGAGTCTGAAGTATCTTTTCTCTCAGAAGGAACTCAACCAGAGACAGAGGAGATGGATTGAGTTTATCAAGGACTACGAATTCGCAATTCAGTATCATCCAAGGAAGGTGAATGTCGTAGCAGATGCTTTGAGTAGGAAGCATCGACATCGGGTTTCGGCTTTGAGGTGTTCATTATATAGAGATCTTCTTACTCTTAGCCAGTTTGATTTCAAACCCGAGATTTGTGGAACCAGTGCGTTTTTGGGAGTTGTGTCAGTTCAGCCATCTTGGAGTACCAGAGTTGTCAGAGCTCAGTTGGAAGACTCTTGGATTCAAATCCGTAAGGAGGAGATTTCTAAAAAGCCTAAAGCCGATTGGACCATTGGAGCATATGAAGGTCTACGGATAAAGGGTAAATTAGTTATGCTAGCCAGTGCAGAGCTGAAGAGGGAGTTATTTGATGAGGTACATCGTACTTGGTACACAGTACATCCAGAGACTACCAAGATGTACAAGGACCTGAAGAGACACTTCTGGTGGAGTGATATGCGTAGAGAAATTGCAGAGTATGTGGCTAAGTGTTTTACCTATCAGCAGGTGAAGGCAGAACATCAGAGACCAGCAGGAACACTTCTCCCTTTATTCATCCCAGAGTGAAAATGGACAGATATTTCTATAGACTTCATTGTAGGGTTGCCAAAGTTAAAGAAGGGGAATGATTCTATTTGAGCGATAGTGGACCGGTTGATGAAGTTAGCATATTTTATTCCAGTGAGGTCTCCATATACAACTGAGGCGTATGCGAGGATATTTATTCGGGAGATAGTCCGACTTCATGGAGTTCCTGATACAATTGTGTCGGATCGAGGTTCAGTGTTCACTTCATATTTTTGGAGTACTTTCCAGGATTCGTTCGGCAGCAGGCTATCTTACAGCAGTGTATTCTACCCACAGACAGATGGTCAGACGGAGAGGGTGCATCATGTGTTAGAAGACATGTTGCGAGCTTGTGTCATAGACTTTCAGGGCAGCTGGGAGGAGCATATTCCACTGATAGAGTTTGCTTATAATAATAGTTATCAAGCGACGATCGGTATGGCCCCATATGAGGCATTTTATGGGAGACCTTGTAGATCACCGAAGAGCCAGAGGATAGCTTAATGCTTGGACTAGAGCTTGTGAGGCAGACTATTGAGAAGGTAGCATTGATCAGAGAGAGGATTTTAGCCACCCAGAGTCAGCAAAAGATCTATGCAGATAAGAGACGAAGACCCTTGGAGTTTCAGGTTAGAGATTCAGTTATGCTGAAGGTATCGCCTATGAAAGGCGTTCAGCGATTCAGGAGATGGGGAAAGCTTGCACCGAGGTATATTGGACTCTTCAGGATTTTGGAGCGCATTGGAGCTGTGTCATACAGACTAGATCTTCCAGCATTGATGTCTAGTATACACAATGTATTTCATGTTTCTATGCTTAAGAAACACTTGCATGATGAGGAGCAGTAGCGAGTATTGGATGCACCAGAGATTGAGCTTCAGAAGGATTTGACTACTATTGAGATTCCAGTTTGTATACTTGCCTAGGAGGACAAGAGGCTTAGAAACAAGGTGATTCCTTTGGTGAAAGTTCAGTGGAACCAAAGAGGCATTGAGGAGATTTCTTGGGAGTGCGAAGAGGACATGCGTTGTGACTATCCACACATGTTTGAGCAGGTAAATTAAAGCTTTTTTTGTATGGTTTATATATAGTTTATAGATTCAATTATGGCGACGTTTACACTTAACACTAAAATGAAGATATTACCACTTATCTCCTACGTACTCGAAACATATAGTATATATATGAGGGGTTCCTTGTTTGGATTTTTTCACTCGATGTACTTGTTCCATTTAGTTAGGGGTTAAGTGGGGGTATTTACATTTTAGATGGTTAGGTGTGGACATCGAAAATGATTTTCAAGAGCGCGAAGATGATATGTAGTGCTACTTCCTACATTTTATTGAGGAAGTGAATTGATTTATATGCATGAGTATTTGTGTGATTATATTTAGATTTAACGCCAGAACGAGGATATTTCCGCTCAATTCTAACCTTTTGGAGCGTTTGGTATATATATAGGGGTTCCTTGTTTGAATTTTTTGCCCGACGTACGTTCTATTTGATTAAGGGTTGAGTGGGAATATGGTCATCCTGGATTGTTAAGTATAAATATCGTTATATGCTTGTCTAGAGTATTATTATTTGTTTAGATATAATTTTTGAATTTCAAGGACGAAATTCTTTTAAGGGGAGAAGAATGTAAAACCCCGTATTTTTCCTTGTTATATATATATATATATGTGAATTATTGTGATAAATAGCTTGAGATCATAGATGGACATGATAACAAGTTATTTGAGATGATATGAGGGTATGTGTGTAGAGTTTTGTGCGTTGGTTTTGCAAATAAGCAAAACATGCACGAAACAGGAAACTGCTGGATTAGTCGACCGACGAGCTCAGTCGACCGATCAGTCGACTGACGAGCTGTTTTCTAGTTTTTTCCAGGTTTCGGGTCAGTTTTGATTGGTTCGGGTTTTGGGTCCGATCTGGCTGTTCATATATGATTTCCCCTACCCGAAAACACCCCGTCTCATCACCAGATCTGAGAAACCCTAGCCCTCTCTCTCCTCTCTCAAACCCTAAGTTCGTTCTTGGTGATTTTGGGGAGAACTCGGAGGATTTTCGTCGAGATATTCACTTTGCAGCGAAAGAAACCATTCTCTTTCCGATTCAGGAATTTTTCATCACCACTGAAGTGAGTAACATCTCGCCCAACTCTGTCCCTTTTGTTAGACCCTAGAGGAGGGAGGGGTGATTAGGGTCTTGTGCTAATCTTATCCGATTTTATACCAATTAAAACTAATTAACAAGTTATCCTAGTAAGTATGAAATACAACAAGATATATGAGCTAGGATAAGCAATATGAACAATGAGATATATCCTAGCAATGAGATATACTATGAGATATATGCAAGGATATATAATTAACACAAGGGTAAACAATATTAAACTAGATAGTGGGCAAACTAAATAATGAGACAATGGCGATATGAACATTGAGCACAAATAAGAATAAACGCCAAAGCACACTCAAACACAATCAAGTGATCACGGAGTTCGGAACTTCCGTCCTACGTCCCCGCTCCCCACTCCTGGGGAGAAATCTACTATCACGATCGGGTTTTCTACACTCACCCGAATAACGTTTACAACCACACTATGTTAGTTTTCAACGTTCACCGATCAACGTCCACTCCTCACACTCGGTTTTCTAGTTCACCGAAAACTTCACAACACATTCGGTTTTCTAGCTCACTGAAAACCTTACAACATTCACAATGTAATAACAAATGATTTGTTCTCTAATACAATGTGAGAACTCAATTAAAGCTCACACTCAATTGTTACAACTTTCACCAACCCAAATATACTATGTATAAAAATACAATAAGCTCAAGTAGGTGTGTGTAAATAATGAGTGAAATAAAATCAACTAAACTCAAATGTAAATACTAGCTTAATAGAATTGATAATCAACAAATAATTATGAATAAAAGCTAGAATTGAGTTTAGGAAAACTTCTCTGGATGATAAGAGAGAGAGATGGATTGAAGCTCAATGAATTGGTCTCCACTTCCTCTTATGAAATTCTTCACAAAACAAACCCTTAAACAAACTTAAAACCAAACTTAAACTCTTTTAAAAGTTGTTTAAAACATTTCTTGGATACCCTTAGAACTGAGGTATAACGGGGTATATATAGAAACCCCAAAGCCAATAGAAAGCCAAGAAAATACCAAAAAACCAACTCAGCAACGGCTTTGGAAACTAGCCGTTAGAACTGATATGACAGTGCAGCGGTCGACCGCGAGCAACAAAAAATAGAACTATGGCTCTGGACAAGCGACGGTCGACCGTGGCGGTCGACCGTGAAAGTTTCTGGACATGCTACGGTCGACCACCACGGTCGACCGTGAGCCAACAAAACATAACCTGAGTCTTGAACTCATGGCGATCGACCGTGATGGTCGACTGCGAACTGATACTAAAGAAAAACAGGTTTGAAAACAGATTTTTGATTTTAAAACACTATTTAAAAATATCAAATAAATTCCAAAAATTATGACACTTTGGGAAATGATTGTAGATATGATAATACACATGCTACAAATAGTCCAAAACAGTCCAAAACACGAAATGTAAAGTCCAAAAGCTAAACCATATTTTGAAACTTTGCACAATGATTATGTAGACTTTCCAAATGAGAAATATCATCATTTTACAAAATAGTCCAAAACACGAAAATGTAAACATATGAATTTTGACATTTAGGCTAAACCATATTTTAAAACTTTGCACAATGATTATGAAGACTTAATAAAATATGTATATGATTATTGTTAAGTCCAAAAGCTAAGAACACAATATTTTCACAAATATGCATATTCTATGTAATGTTTTCTAAAATAAGTATGAAATATGTAATCACATATTTATAGACATGGAAACCAAAACACATGTATGTATATATATAACTGTATATATGCATAGAAACCAAAACTTATGTATATATATATATATAACTATATATATACAAAGAAACCAATAAATGTGTGTGTATAGATAATTGAGTTTAAAGTACTTAACACACATAATATAACACCTAAACTAGTTAACCAAGCTTGATTGATCTTAGATGTAGCTCAACTTAGTAAACTTGGATGAAGCTTGTAATTAGATCTTTAACTTGAATTGTATAGGCTTCAACCACTATTCTACCAATCTCCATTGGATATGTTCGTTGAAGCGCAATTTCATCCATCCTCCAACTCGTTGTTTGTCTAGAATAAATACGAAAACACAAATACTAGACAAACAATATTAGAAGTAAATTGTTTGTTAAACATCATCAAAACAAGAAGGCCAACACCTTTTGTTTTACACGAATTTATTGAGTTTTAATGATTTTTATTGAGCCTAAAACGTATTTTTAGTACAAAGAATAAATCTTTATGGTATATGATGTGAAATATTGAGCTTCTCAGTTTATAAAAAGATCATCAATATTTTATTAAAGAGATCTAGATCTGAAAACGTTTGACAAGAGTTAATTCATGATTTATTAATTTCAAAACGTATCAAACATGTTTTTTTTTGTGTTTAAGGTTTTTGATAAATGTTTACATGTAGATCTTTCATTTCAGTTTAGTACATATATGTTAAAATCTATATCTTTATGCTTGGAACTTATGATGATGATTTTAGATAAATAGTATTGCAAAAAATCACTGCACAAATAGGTTTCTACAGCCGTTCGGTCGACTGATCAGTCGACCGACGGGCTGAATTTTTTAGCTATCAGTCGACTATTCAGTTGACTAACAGGTTGATTTTGTTTTCTCAGTTCTATAGTCGACGATCAGTCGGCTGGTGAGCTGAGGCTGTTCTGCCTAATCTTATCAGTCGACCAATGAGTTGACTGATTGCATAAGTCAACACATGAGTCGACTGATGATGTGTTTTTACAGTTTCTTGATCTGTTTGAGTTGCTTTTCGGGGTTGCCTCGATTACTTGACACTAGTTTATAGTGTTAGTGATTTATTTGTACATGTCAGTTAACTTTTAACACATGTTTAGACCTCTACATCGAGACACGTGCTAGTATAGGGTATGTATATCTTTTTGAATTTACTTTTGATAGATTGCACCTCTTTACTTATTGTTCATGTGTTGGACATACATTACTATTAGTCCATGTGTTGGACACTTATCATTTCAGTCCATGTGTTGGACATGAATATTATTCAGTCAATGTGTTGGACAAGCATTACAACTTGTGCATGTGTTGGACATTTGCTAAACCTTGAGCATGATACATAATCGAGTTTGGAGCATGACATATTTATGAAGTTGGGGCATGATAGCTACCTAGGCTGGACATGACACTTATTGTGGCTTTGACATGACTTTGTTTATCGATAGAGATGGGTTCATCTTCTTTTCTTTATTGTTCATGTATTAGACTCCGGGTTTGGTACTTAGGGACTTACAATTTGAGATACAAGGTATATACATGAGGGTTTCCTTGTTTGGATTATTTCACTCGACGTAACTATGCTCGTGTTATGATTTCCTAAGTACTAAAACCCATTATTATTAGGATAAATGATTTTATAATATTATGTGTTAATTGTATTTTCATACAACGAGCCTTATTCCTTAGGGTTGGTAGTGATGTTGCTCGCTAGCACTTTGACGCTCGTTATCCCTCCCCCTTTCAGGTAACGAGCCAGGAGCCCAGAGAGTTGTAGGTTGATGGCGATGCATTTTAGCTTCAGCTGACTATTTAGTTGTATTTTTTCTTTTGAGCTCCACTGTAGACTTTTGTTTAGACATTTGAGAGTTTTATTCTAGAAGTTGTAAAGGCTGTTTGCCTTATTTCCTCTTGTCAGATATTTTTTGTATTTGAGACTTGTTGAGTACCTCAGTTTATTTATTTCAGACATTGACTTGTACTTCAGTATGCTAGATGATGGGATATCAATTTGATCTCTTTTATTTCATCTGTTGATTTCTGTATTATCTTTTTCCTACTTTGTACCTACACCTTTTATTGACTCTACTAGAGAGATAGTAATTGTGATGGTGAAACATGTTATTGCACGGTGTAGTGTACGGCAGGTTTGACATTCTTGGTTTCACCTTGGACTACAGTCTTGTGTGAACCCAGGGGCGTCACAGTTAGTATCAGAGCTCTTGTTCTAATATCCTTAGGATCATCCTGTGTCGAGTCGTGGAGTTAGGATAGAGTTTCTTAGGATTTATGTATAGAGTCCGTTAAGGATTTCCTAGTATGAGTGAGGATGATATATGCGTATATCTAAAAATTTGAGGATATTTTTTTTATGACAACTATTTTGTGTAAATTTAAAGTATTTGTGTGAATACTAAATTGTTGTGAAAATCATATTGTGATATGTTGTGTATGTGTATATGTCTATTTTTACTCATAAACTCTTGTTTTTTCTTATGATCAGAGAGATGGCAGGACGTGGTAGACCTCTTACTCGGAGAGCTGGATAGGCGGAGTTGTAGTAGGCTCCACCTGAGCCACAACAAGCTTAACTCGAGCCACAGCAGGCACCACCTCAGCAATAGCACCCTCCCCTGTATCTCATTGATCTCATGGCTCCCATCGTAGCTAGGATGATGGCATTTGAGAAGCTTGTGGCGAGTCATATCACGCCACCGACACCACCACCACCACCAGTAGATTAGCCGTATGGGATACCAGTAGTTCCTATCAGTGAGAGACCCCCAGAGACCGCACCTGTAGCTATTCCTCCAGAAGTTCCAGATAGAGCTACAGAGTAGGAGGCTTAGCTCCGTATGGTTGAGAGGTACCAGAAGATGAGAGCACCAGAGTTCCAGGGATCAGTAGATCCTCTTGCAGCCCATAAGTGCAAGGAGAATGTGAGTAATATCCTCGATATACTTAATGTGGATTCGGTCCAGAAACAGAGCTTGGCATCCTACAGTCTGAAGGGAGACACCGGGAGATGGTATAGGCTCTAGTTCACTCCAGAGCACCGGATGACCCTCGCATGGTAGAACTTTATTTATTTCTTCGATAGACAGTATATTTCTTCTGCAGCACGGACTAGGAAGGAGCTTGAGCTGTCCCGGTTGACTCAATGGGATATGTCAGTGGCAGATTTTGAGAGCAGGTTTATGGAGTTGCTGCACTTCACGGGCATGTGGCAGACAGGAGAACGCTAGGCTCAGATGTTCTTAGCAGGGCTCCGCCCTAATCTTCGTCGATACCTCGTCTCGAGGAAGTTCTATTCAGTTCGAGAGGTAGCAGAAGCTACCACCTCACAGGAGATTGAGATTGCCATGTTTCAGAAGGATAAGGAAGGAAAGACCAAGGCAGGGCAGTTAGAGGATAAGAGCAAGAACAAGAGGTCTTTTTCTGGATCCCAGCAGCAACAACACGTCCCTCATAAGAAGGGGCCCTAGAAGGATCAGAGAGCGCATCAGCAGTGCAAGTTCCAGGATGTTTGCTATAACTATCGCAAGGTGGGACACAAGGCATCATAGTGTCGTAGTGCACCAGCAGGAGCCCAGCAGGGCAGGGGTCTGAATCAGCAGCAGTAGCGACAGCAGGGCAGAGGTCGGGGCCAGTAAAACATGCTTGAGGCACCGCTAGCAACACAGAGGATAGAGGGGCAGGTTCGAGCAGTCCAGGAGACTCCCCAGGGATAGATTATCCCATATTCTCCAGCACCAGCAGTAGTTTAGTCTTCAGTCGCAGGCAGAGTTTATGCAGTGATTCCCTGTGATCATGGTACCAGCGGAGCAGTTGTGGAGGGTATGTTCCTCGTGAATTCCTTTCCCACCCGTATTCTTCTTGATTCGGGAGCTTCGCATTCTTTCATTTCATAAATTTTATGACTATACTCTAGCTCGTAGCTCAGCCACAAGACACCCCTTTATCAGTTTCCACCCCTTTAGGTGAGATATCGCTTCTGGAGAGCGTTTGTAGGAGGTGTACTATCAGTCTAGATGAGCCGGAGTTCGTTGTTGATTTGATAGTGTTGTATATGTCCGAGTTTGATGTCATCCTTGGTATGGATTGGTTATCGTCCTACCATATTAGTATTGATTGTTTTGTCAAGATAGTCAGATTGCGAGCGTCCGATGGGTCCGTGATGATTGTGGCCACTTCTTAGGGCAACCGTTTTGCAGAGTCTGGCGTACATCGAGGAGGTGATGCGACGGGATGAGGGTGCTGATTTGTTAGAGACTAGAGTTGTCTCAGAGTATCAGGATGTCTTTCAGGACATACCTGGGTTACCTCCTGTGAGAGAGGTCAAGTTTTGTATTGAGTTGCAGTCAGGCACAGCCCTGATATCCCGCGGACCCTATCGCATGGCACCAGCTGAGATGAGGGAGCTTCAGACCCTGTTGGACGAGTTGTTAGCTTAGGGATTTATTCGTCGGAGTCATTCTTCGTGGGGCGTGTCAGTTCTCTTCGTGAAGAAGAAGGACGGTAGTATGAGATTGTGCATTGATTATAGAGAGTTGAACAAGGTCACCATCCGGAATAGGTACCAATTACCTAGGTTGATGACTTGTTCGACCAGCTACAGGGAGCGTAGTTTTTCTCGAAGATTGATCTTTGTTCTGGTTATCATCAGTTGCGGGTTCGGGAGATGGATATCCCCAAGACCGCTTTTCTTACTCGATATGGATCTTTCAAGTTCATGGTCATGATGCTATTTAGGTTGACCAATGCACCCGCGGTATTCATGGATTTGATGAACCGGGTTTTTTCATCATTTTTAGACCAGTTCGTGATTGTTTTCATTGACAACAGGATTTAAGTACGCGCTTGGTGTGACTCTTGGGACCAACTTAAGACTCGGCAATGGATCATATCCATAAGTACAATAGAGGTGCTAGCTACACATGAAGACTACCTGCGTATAAGTTATGATAAATTTTTGCAAGATGCTTACACAATTTTATCAGGACCACTCAGTGATAATACTGTACAGTTCGGTCTCTTCGTCAAACCATGTCAAACTATTGAGCCTAAGGTATGAAAAACTGCCAAACCCTAATAGCTCGAGTAGTTTTTGTTGATATTAAACTCATAATCTATAAGGGCCTGTTTGGTTATTTCCTAAAAACCAAGAAATAGAAATAAAAACCAAGAAAACTTAAAAAATACAATTTCATCCATTTACATCCCTAAAACTCACCCACAACATCTAATAAAATATTATTTTTATCCAATAACTCATAAACTACATCTAATAAAATATTATTTTCATCTAACAACTCATCCACTACATCCGTCACATCTAATAAAATATTATTTTCATCCAACTACTCATCCACCATATCTAATAAAATATTATTTTTATCCATAATAACACTCAACTCATCTCATCTCATCATTTCAAATCACTCACATCATCCAATAAGATGGTGATAACTCATCTCATCTGATTAACATTTTATTTCCACACATTTCCTCCCAAAAAGCTAGGAAAACAATTTCCTTAAGTGTGGGTCACATCATCCAATAATATAATGACAACTCATCTCATCTTATCTATTTTCTTATTTTTAAGAATGAACCAAACAAAGAAAATAACCTATTACAAGAAATAAGTTTCTTATAATTCATTTCCTTATTTTTTTTTGCCAACCAAACAACATCAAAACAAGTTTTCTTAAAAAATCACTCACATCATCCTATAATAAGGTGACAACTCATCTCCATTTCTTTGATTTCCTTCTTTTTTTAGCAAACCAAACACTCCCAAAACATTTCTTCTTAGAAATTGTTTTCCATTTCGTTGATTTCCCGCTTTTTTAAGGAAAATAAACAGACCATAAGATCAAACTGACACTCAGTTTATCTTATTTACCTCGACCAAGGATTTCCTGGCTATAGTTATATCAAACAATCTTATGACATCAACCCCTTATACTGGGAGAGACGAATCCCATCTTGACATCTCAATATCTACTTATGTCTCGGGATGCACCCAACAAGAACCGTTATGCACAACTCATGAGAAATGTGGTTAGGTAAAAGTCTAAGTACACCTATACTGACATGTAAGATATTGCACTCATGCCTCTGGTCAAGAGACTACTTTGTACTATATCACTTGAGAAATTCTATTTGACAGTTAAGTATAATTACTAACTAGATGTTCTTACTAAGTCGTTCAGTCAACTCATTCACTAATGAGTCACATGTATACTATATCTTGATGTCTCACATCAATGATCTAAGAGATGGATCATCATCCTACCAAAGGAGGAATAGAGTATACACTAGTCTTCCTAAAGTGATGATGTACCATTTCAACACTTCATCGACTAGGAACATTTTAGAATATATATTAGCGACAAATCAGATCTCTTCATTACGATCATATTCGAAATGTCTGATAATCTAGTATCATTCTAAGGTCTTTATCTGTATTAAAATACTAGATAAATCTAAACAAAATAACATACTATCATTTTGAATAATGATGTTATAATAGGTCCTGTTACAATATACAATTATTGCCTGCAGGGTACTTATATCTAACAAACTCCCACTTTCACTAAGGCCAATCATTGTAGTACCTAATATCCAATAGCTCAACAAGTTTTTCAAATTGTGTACGAGCAATTACCTCTGTGAATGGATCTGCTATATTATCTTTAGTGTCAACTCTTTCAATCTTGATCTCTTTGTGATCAACTATCTCCCTGATCAAGTGATACTTCCTCATAATGTGTCTGGACTTATGATGAGACTGGAGTTCCTTTGTCAGAGCTATTGCAACATTACTATCACAGTATAAAGGTATTAGATCTTTAATGGCGGGAACAACTTTCAGCTCTGAAAGGAACTTCCTCATCCAGACAGCTTCTTTGGCTGCATCATTTGCCGTAATGTATTCGGCTTCCATAGTAGAGTCCGCTACTGTGTCCTGCTTAGAACTTTTCCAACTAACAGCCCCTCTATTGAGGGTAAAAACATATCCTGAAACATATTTACTATAATCGATATCGCTCTGAAAGCTAGAGTCAGAAAAAGCCTCCATTTGGAGGTCACTTTTACCATATATCAAAAATAACTCTTTAGTCCTTTTCAGGTACTTAAGTATATTTTTGACCGTTTTCTAGTACTCTTCTCTATGATTAGATTGGTATCTACTTACCAAACTGAGTGAATAAATGATATCCGGTCTAGTACATAACATAGCATACATGATCGATCTTACTACCGGCGCATAAGGAATTAGACTCATGCGTTTCCTCTCTTCATCAGTCTGGGAAGACATATTTTTAGAGAGTGAGATTCCAGGAGATGCAGGTACGAAACCTTTCTTGGAATTTTCCATGCTAAACCGCTTTAGCACTTTGCCAATATATCTAGATTGGGATAATCCTAATATCCTTTTAGATCTATCTCTATAGATCTGAATACCCAGTATACAGGATGCTTCACCCAAATCTTTCATGGAAAATAGTTTTATAGCCAAATTTTAACCGCTTATAATGACTGTATGTCATTACCGATTAAAAGTATATTATCTACATATAAAATAAGAAACGATACTATACTCCCAATTATCCTTTTATACACACATGGTTCATCTGGATTTTTGATAAAACCAAACTCTTTGATAGTATCATCAAAATAGATGTTCCATCTCTACGATGCTTGCTTCAGTCCATAAATGGCTTTAAGCAACCTACATGCTTTTCTACTACTCCCACTAACTATAAATCCCTCTGGTTGAGACATATATATTAGACCCTAGGAGGGTGATTGTAGGTGTAAATTTTGATCTCCCAAAAATAGGGAATTTCGTTTGTATTGAAAAGAATAGCTTATTACAAACTAATAATCAAATATTTACAATAGAAGGAGAAGGAATGCCCTCCTTGTTTAACATGGGGACTTTCGGTAGCTATAGGACGCTTCGCTCGATTCTCGCACCGAATCTGCTTCCCTTGGACGATCCGACTGAGGTTGCTGGTGAGGCTCAGTGCGTAGTAGAAGCTCGAGTTGAAAGAGTTCGAATCTCCGAGCTCAATGGCGGTTAGGGCTTGGAACTGGGAGGAGATGCTACAATGCAAAGGTTATGCAAAGAGCTTATCGTCAACTCCTTTGGGGGTCGAGAGCTAGCAGGTCGATTGGCTGATTGAATGAATCAATTAGCTACAAGTGAACTATTGAACTCTGGATCACTCCACTACTGAGCCTGCTGAACCCCTTCAATGTGACGGGAAGAAGTCCTTAAATAGAGGAGAGACAACGTGGCCGCTCCTAGAATCATGGGATATGACCATGTATCGTCAGGAGGTATCATGCCTTGGGTTGTACTGTGAGAGGTTGCTTGATGGGTTCGGAGTACTGTACTCCTTCCTTTCACATCATGAGGAGTGGAATGGCCCCTCTTTGTACGTGAGATAGCGGCTGCCCGGTACTTGAGTAGGTTGAGCCAGCTTGCCGTCTTGTGCAGGCGAAGCGGGCTTCCTGCTGGCGGATTTGGCGATTGACTGGTCACTCGTCCTATGAGCGGCTACTTGAGGGGTTCGGAGTACTGTACTCCTCCCCTTCACATCGCGTGGGAAGCGGGGAAGGCCCATCCCTGTACGTAGTGTAGCGGCTTGCGGGAAGCGGGGAGGCCCATCCTTGTACGCAGTGTAGCGGTTTGCGGGAAACGGGGAGGCCCATCCCTGTACGCATTGCAGCGGCTGCCAAACACTCAAGGGTGCCTAGTCAACCTAGTCAGCTTGCTGTTCACAGGCGAGTTCAGCTTTCGACTCGTGCAGGCGAGGCGAGCTTCGATTGTGAGCGTGCAGGCGGATTTGGTGATTGTATGGATTTGACTTGCTACTCGTGTTGTGAGCGGCTACTTGAGGGGTTCGGAGTACTGTACTCCTCCCCTTCACATCACACGGGAAGTGGGGAATACCCATCCCTATACGCAGTGTAGCGGCTGTTGGGTACGAATTTGGTTCTCGACTCGTGCGCGCGAATCGAGTAAGTAGGCGAATGGATGCTCCTGACTCATGCAGGCAAATTTGGGGCTCGTGTCATTTGGGTTCGCGCTATTGAGCCCAACCCGTGGGTAAGGCCCGCCCTCAATCCGGATGGGTTGTGCCAACTTGTAGGCGGATTCACGTACACGTTTGCGGCGGTAATTTTTACCGTCTACAAGACCCCCTTCAAAGTTTTCAGACCTAAACCGATTTGTGTGTGGTCTGGAATACTTTGAATAAAGAAATCCCTAGCGAGTCAGGTGTATTTGGCTTTCTTTAGGATTTTTAGCAAATCCTCAGCTATCAACGGGTTTGATTTGCCTTTACCGATTACCGTTTGAATCGGGCTAGTCATACTATTCCCCTCAGTATAATGAGTTGTCGAATAGTTTCCCTTAGGCTTAATGCTAAGATTTCTATTCTAACCCTTGGCCGTCTGAGACGTGGGTTCAAATGAGGATATTTTATTGGCGGTTCAAGGTTTTGGACAAGTCGTGTTATTCGTAATTTGTCTTCGAAGGCGGACGAGCCGTTTAGGCGAAATTAGGCTTTGGAGGCAAGATTTTGCGTGACTTGAAGATTCGAGCCAAGTTTTCGCAGGCGAACCCTTCCTTTTGATAGAATTGGACCTGGCAGGAGGCTAACCACGTGTCCGTCGATGGGGCTTCGTGCTTTCCAGCTAAGGTGGCGCGAGTCCGTCAGGTTGCATCAATCGTGATTCGACAGTGTAGCATCAGCTTCGTACGCCTCGCCGCATGACGAATCGTGGCCATGGTTTTCAAAATCAACCATTGGATTCAGCCGCAGATTTTGGTTCGGATCCCGGGTTTTAGACCGGCCCGTTTTCTTCGTAACTGTAAAAGAAAACGAATTACGGTGGGCAATCTGGACCATCGATTTCGATCGTGGCCACGTCTCTTAGTCACGAGCGTTTTGCCTCGTGGGCGCGATCGTGGCCACGCAAGCCCTTCCGCCTTTAAATAGGCTTCGTTCCCCCTTTTTGAAAACCACTATGCTTGGAAATCTTTGTTTCGTAAAAATCTTCGAAAAAGAATTCCCGCTTCGTCCCTGATTCCTAGACATGGCGCCAAAATCTAAGAAATACGTTGCGAAAGGAGGAGGTCCTAGACGCTACTCCGATCGTCCTGTCGCCGGCTCGACTGCCAATGTGCCCGAAACGCACCTAGGTAAGTCAATAGGTTCGTCGACCTTGCGTTGGTTGCCGATGTCGGGTCAGGAGGATGAGCATTGCTCATCTTTCCTAGTAGATTCTGTTGTCTTTTGGCAGTTTCCCTGATTTAGATAAAATCGGCCCTTTTCGGGCGGATTTGACGTTTATTTGCAGAAGATGATTTCTGCCTTTACAGGCGAAATTAGCCTTTATTGGGTGAAGGCGAACTCGTTTTTGTAGGCGAATTCGACTTCTATCCAGTAAAGGCGAATGTAGTCTATACAGGTAGATCTTGTTTTTGTCAGGCGGATTTCGCTTCCTGACTGGCGGATTTTCATTTGTTCATCATGGCTTGATAGGCGGATTTGCCGCTGGGGAGAATTCCGTTCTAATCCTTTGGCTCTGTCTTGCAGCGATCTTTTCTAATGAAGCTCTTCCGAAGGGTGTGGCCATCGGTCTCACCGGTGGTACAGGCTATACGGCCCCTTCCTGATTCCCTTTCTTGGATCCGGTGCTCGTGTTCGCCGCTGATAAGCCGGACGGCCTGATAAAGAGAGTCATCGACGATCATCCTTTGACGTTGTGTGAGTTGACTACCGACGCGGTGCTGACAGACCAAGCCAGGACGGAGCTACAAAAGCCCCAGTTTCTGTTCGGTGATGCTGCGACTGATCCTTCCGCCCTATTGATCAAGGAGAGCAGGTAGCTCCGTGTAGTGGACGGGGTCCACTATTATCTTCCCAACATACCGAGAGGGTACTCGATCATTGAGTTGCGGTCCCTCGCGGTCCCCCGAGTGATGAACTGGGATCTGACCCCTACTCAAGACGGGGTTACTTGCGGTGTCTTTACAGGCTCCACGGCTGGGTACGGGGTGGAGAGCTCTTGCAAATGCGTGACAGGCTTACGCCGTTGCATACTGTTTAATGAGCTGCCCACTGGGGATACGACAACGGTTGCGGAGACCTTCCGTCATCGCTTCTTCCAAGCTGGTGGGAGATTTCCCCCAAAGGACTTCCGAGCCCCGGGGTGGGTCTACTCCGCGCCTGGCAACAACACCTGGTGGTCCAAGATCACTGACTATGTTTTGGCTGAGAACTCCGACCTCATGGATTCGGAATTGTTCGTGGCCATTCGGGCCACTCGACATGGTTTGAAGATTAACGCTCCTCAGTTCCATAGCATCTTGGAGTTGTATTGTGCGGACAGCGGCACGTTCTTCACCCCCAACGGTAAACTGGGCATAACCCTCCACGAGATGTATGACGTGTCAAGGCTACCCTTAGGAAGTTTCCCTTACGAAGAGTAAATCCCTTACGAAGAGTACATCTCTGGTTAAGATGAGATTGACCAACTTTCAGACCATTCCCTCCTTATGGTCGAGACCTTATGGGAGCTGCTCTGCCACTACCATATATGCCTCAATACCTTAGGGGCGGTGGACCACAAGGGCAAAAAGAGGAGGGCTCCGGGGATCAGCCATAAGAATTAGGCTGATTACTTATTCCCGGAGAATGACATCAAAGGAAGGCCTACTCTGCCGCTGGGCGAATGTGACCAGTCCGAAGTGTAGAGGCGGACGGCCGAAGGGGGAGCCTCCGCGACCCTTGAGCACGACGAGGGCGGATTCAAATTCGGCACGGTCTTCCATTTGTTTCACCATCAGGCCAAGTCCCCTATATCCGGGAAGGCTCTGCTCGTGGGGTACCTCATGTTGTGGTTAAAGAGGTGTGTGGTCCTCACTTATTCTTTTGAGGCGCTTCCGGTGGAGGTCGTGTATCCCGCGGTTCGTTTAGCCTATGGGAAATCCTATGCGTTGGTGTCGGCTATGGTGGCATGCATCCATCGGGGACACCGCACACTGACGGCCTAATTCTGTCATGTGTCGACTGTCGACGAAGAGGAAGGGGAAGTCATCAGGACCCCTAACCCTAGGGTGGGGCTGTCGTACACCTACTTGATGGCGGGTGGTTTGTCTACCACTGTAAGTGTTTGATGAGTAGTCCTGCGACTCTTTAAGGAGACAGGTTCGTTCCGTTCGTCCAGCACCTGGAGAGGTGCTCTTGGAAGTGTAAGGACATCCCCGACATGCGAAAGACGCTCTCCTATTTTGGCTATTATAACTTTTGCCGGTTCTTCCCCTATTTCAGCGGAGGAGGATACGGGGAGTCCCTCAGGGACGTATCGACGGTGGACCATCACACCGTTCTCTCCTACGGTGCTTTTTGATGGTTGGTGAACATCCGCCTGGGGTATCATATCCTATGAATAGGCTCTGTGTGCTACCTCGAGCCGTACCTCCCTTGTAGGTTTGCCCGCCAATTCGGATACGACTAACTGTACGTGGGAAACATCAACCCCCACTTGTACTTTGAGGGAGGACTGGTGGATGGCGCTCGGGGGTGGTTTTGGACTCATGCTGGTGGTACTCATGCCTGTTTTGAGCTACCTACGAAGGATCGAGATTTGCACCATACGCTCCTATACTGTAGGTGGTATCGGGGCGCCAGCGCTAATCCTGAGGGCTTTCGGTTCTAGAGTTCCTGTTTGATGGAACACGGGCGTCGTCCCAGAGGAGGCCCTCGTACTTCGAGGCAGAGGGGCCACCAAACTACTAGGGAGTGGTTTTCAGAAGATCCAGCTGAAGACATCGAGGGTTTCGATATGGGTCTAGATGAACCCGAGGCGTCCGAGGCTCGAGCTCCCTCCCCTAGTCTTCCGTTGGATCCCTTCAGTGAGTAGAGGGAATCTGACGAGTTAATTCAGGCAGGCAAGCGTCTGGAACAGGCCCGGAGCACGATAGCTGGACGGATGGGGATGCTCCTCCTATCTCTGAGTAGCTCGCTTCTCTCTAAGCGGTAGCAGCAGACAGCGACCGAAGGCTCCAGAGCGGAAGCGGTCAAGAAGGCCCGTAGTGGAGAGACGGTTGAGATCGCCAGAGCAGCGGAATGTCAGGATGACGCTGCACAGGTGATCATTCCTGGAGTAACTACCCCTGGGACTGGAGCTGTTCTGCCCGCTACTTCTACCGTATCGGGGGCAGCTCTGGTGACCTCGAAGGATGCTCTTCCATAGTCTGGTGTGAGGCCAAAGACTGGGGTTTCAACGACCCCTACGCCCATGTCAGGAGGTAACCTTTAGTGCAGCATTCCCAGGTGCGAGATCGAATACGCGCCACCTGATGTTTGTGTTGAATTTATGCAGGTGTAGTTGAGAGAGTGATCTCCATTCCTTCTGACAAAGAGGAGGGGACTGGAGACGAAGAAGAGCTTGGCGGCTCAGGTAAGCGTAGATCCTAGTGTAGTTGGCCCTCCTGTATCGAACTGCTAATGGGGTTCCTCTCGGGGAACCTTTGCTAACCCTCTTCTTGAAATCGCAGCCGATCCTACCCATGAAGCCGCTGGTAAGGAGGACCCCCCCTCTTGCGCTGGTCATTCGCCTGGAGATATACGCAAATCAGAGGCGGACGATGACGTCTCGATTCATGAGGCGATATCGAGCGAGGAGGAGGCACCTGCCAATGAAGAGGTGTCAGGCCAACAAGGGAAGATCCCTATTCCTGAGGAAGCGTTGGTCGAGGGTGGGCCTTCGGCGCAGGAACATCCGATTCGAAGGGGGACCCCACTCGGCTAGTCATCACTTCCTCGGCTTTGGTGACTGTTGGCACTATGCCCGTTACTGTAGGCGTATAAAATTGCCTATAGGTCCCACAACACAGCTCGACACGGTGATTCGACAAATCAACGAACCATCGAGTGACGAGGCGACGAGGTCAACAAATTGCACGAAACAATGTCAATCGCGTACGGAATCAATCTAACAGTTCGAGGAGTCAACGAGTCATCTAAACAAGAGCGAACTCGGATGAACCACGATCGAATCAAGATCGGTTTCGGACTCGAACTCAGAAGCGGATTAACTGCCATATTTGGAATCAAGTCAACAAATTGATTCCAGACCAAGTCAACCACAAACCGAATCAAAGTCCAAATCAACAACGAATCGGAACCCGAACGACGGAACCCGAACGACGGACGAAACGGACAACACCCGGGGAACTCGGCCGAAACCGAGCCACCCCAAGGTGGCTCGGCCTCGGCCGAGCCACCCTGAGCTGGCTCGGTGGCCGAGCCACCCCAGGGTGGCTAGGCACAGAACTGTGCAAATGCACAGTTCTGAGTGCCTATAAATAGGCCTTGTGCTCATTTGGTTCAAAGGTTGGATTTTGGAGGAGGCGAAGCCCTGCTGGATTGGAGATTCAGATTTAAAAAGACTCAAACTTTAGGACTTCGGGGACTCCCTCATTCAGATCTGGTGCTCGGCGATCATCAACGCCAAATAAGGCAAGTGTTCGAGAGAACCGGATCTCAAATCCTCAGATCTACGTAGGTACACTCCGGATCTAAGCTTGGTTCTTAGATCCCGAGATTCGAGCGGTTGTTTCCTTGGTGAAACAATCCCTCCCGGCTATTATCTCCTTGGTGCGATAATACCCGTTATACTGCGTAGATCCGACCGGATCTAGATCTCGCGGTGGTCCACGGCAAACAACCCCGGCGCAGGCAAAGAACCCATCAAAGCGAGTGACCGCATAACAGGAGCTCGCGATTCGTTCGACAAAGAAGGAAGAAAGTTGTAATTTTTCTTTATTTGTATTTTGATTTTCATTGTAACCGGCTCTTATAATCCGACCGGATCTTTGTAATTCGATAAACGATTATTAAAGTGTACAATAA
>BQKN01000125.1:373657-406223 GCA_022839385.1 Asparagus kiusianus | reverse complement strand
CTCGCGGTGGTCCACGGCAAACAACCCCGGCGCAGGCAAAGAACCCATCAAAGCGAGTGACCGCATAACAGGAGCTCGCGATTCGTTCGACAAAGAAGGAAGAAAGTTGTAATTTTTCTTTATTTGTATTTTGATTTTCATTGTAACCGGCTCTTATAATCCGACCGGATCTTTGTAATTCGATAAACGATTATTAAAGTGTACAATAATATCAACAATGAAGAAAGCAACAGATTTTCCCGCGAACAATCTGGCGACCACAGTGGGAGCCACCGATCTCGCCGACGAGATCGTTGCGTCGCAGCCGCGGATCCTGATCCCGGTCGAGGAGGAGGTCGAGTACGAATTCGACCAACAAAAGTTCGAGGAGTATCTGTCATCCTCGTCCGGATCTACCTCCCCTCGCAAGTCCAAGAAGTTCTCCCCCAGGAGAAAAATTCGTTGGTACGAAGATGTTGAAGACACCAACGAAGATCTCGTCCCGCTGAATGCCGAACTCGCATTGGGTGAGATCCCTCCAATTTCCAACCAGGTCGGATCTACTCTGGCCAACCCTTCTGCCGCAGGGGGTGTAGTGACTCTCTCGAAGAGAGCCCGCCAAAGGCAACGACAACGCCTTGCGAAACAATTCGCAAAGGCCATGGAATCTGTTGACGGAGTTCGCTACAAGGCGGATCTGAAGAACGGAAGAGGTAAACAGCCTCAACGACCGATGAATGGTAACTCCTCCAAGCCGCCGACGGACGAATGGATCCGCGTCAAACGGAACCGATCAACGCTGGAGGAGCGCATTCGCAAGCGCCGCGCACTATCAGCGCAGGCACGGGCTCAAATTAAAGAAACCCATAGAAGGTTGCAGAAGGAGGTGGCAAAGAAACCGCCCCCAACCCGCCAAGTATGGAGGCCGAAATCTGAAACGGCGATTCAGGTTAAGGCACAATCGTTACAGCCTTCGAAGCAGGTTCAATCTCCGGCGAGCCAATTCAAATCGCCGATGATCCCTACAATTGCTCCGGGAGATCCTGCGGAACCATCCTGAAGAAGGAGGTCAATTTTGGAACGCCTCGGTCCAATCCCCGATGAAAGAGGCAAAGCTCCAATTCAAGATCGTTTGGGCCCGATGAGAGAGCCCCGAACGACTCAACATGCTGGGGGTCGCTATAACTCTCAGCATGACAAGGAGTTCAAGACTGCTACGCGCGTTAATTTACGCATCGAGGTTCGGGAGCCCGTTGAGAATTCACGCCCACAAAGGCGCATTTCAAGACGCGTGACTCTCGAAAGCCCAAAGAAGGCAATTCGCCCCCAGAAGGAAACATTGTCGTCCGATGATGATAACGTTATACCTGGGAAATCGTGCCAACACGCGATAGGTTGCTCCGACTTTCATACGGACGAGCTGTACTATCGTGCTGGGGGTACGAACAGAGCCAGAAAGAGAAGTCCTCGTAGGCTCGAGACTCAGTGCCCCTGTTCCAAGCTCATTCGGGCGGTACTGTCTGAATGCAACTGCATCAAAGCAGTCCCCGAAAGAGTTTCGGTGTTCGAAAGGCTCAGCACTAAAACGTTAAAGCCGAGGCCTAAGCGTTTCCGACGAAGGAGAACGGTGGTTGAAGACAGAGAATTCCCGAGGGTCACTGCTAACATGACCAACAAGGGGACATTAGCACGGGGTGATCTCGAGTCGATTCTGAATGCATCCCGGCGTCTAACTCGTTTGCAGTCCGGAGCCATCTCACGAAGGACGTATGGCAGGGTTCGAACAAGATTACCTTCAGAAGATGAGGAATCGGATGCTTGCTCTGCGGTTGCATCTGACAACACTGTATCCAGCGAAGGAGAACCCCGCGAGGCATTCATGATAAGTGCGGAACAAGTGGCCAAGATGCTCGAAGAAGCCATGGCCAAACAACAGGAGAGCTTCAGGCTCGAGATGCAGATGGCTATGCAGACTATGAAAGAGATGCATGACCAACAAATCCAGGCATTGAGGAACCAACAAGGTGAACCAAGCCACCGTAACCAGGTCATTCAGGAAGAGGAGCACACGGATACGGATGAAGCTCGCAATGCCAATAATTCCCCCATCAATGCAGGGGGTGGTAATGAGGATGCCAATGAAGATACAAGGGAAAACTTGAAGATCAAAAGCCTCGAGAGCAAAATCAATACCTTGATGTCCGCTCAAGAGGTGAAGAAAACGGGCATTCCTTGTCCATACCCAAGGGAGTAGGAGTTAATCCCCTATCCGGTGAAGTTTAGTCTAATCAACTTCACGTCGTTCGATGGGAAAGGTTCCCCCACTCAGCATTTGATTTATTTCAAATCGCACCTGGGTGTTATCTCCGGCAATGAGCCTCTGATGGTGCGGTCATTCGTTGGCACTCTTCGTGGAGCCGCCTTCGATTGGTACCGCCGCCTCAAGCCAGGTAGCGTGAGCAGCTGGGACGATATGGAGACCATGTTCCTCGCTAACTTCTTCGACGACGACACCGAGATATCCATCGGAACATTGCTCGATGAGAAACAAAAGGACGGGGAACCGGTCGAAACCTTCGTCAAGAGGTTCCGGAACAAGGCGTTGAATTGCCGGGATCCAATCACTGAAGAGTTCATCCTTCAAACTTGCCACAACAACCTCGCATTGGACGTGTTGGAAGCAATAGGGACAGCACCGTCCAATACTTGGAAAGACTTGAAGGTGCGCGGTGAACAAGCCGAACGCTTCCTCCGAAGGAAGAGAGCCGAGAGGAGTCAATCGATGATAAATCCTCCGAATTCGAACTTCGCCTCCCGTGGTAAAGGCAAGACACCCGCAACGACTGTCGATGCTAATCAAACATCGCAGCAGCAATCCCGAAGGCAGCAAAAGACTTTGGATCAGAGGCCTCAAAAAGAGTACTCCTTCAAAGACGAAGATGTTCCAGCCATCTTCGAATCGCTCCTTAAAAATAACAAGATCAAGCTACCACCGATCACGAATCAGGAGGAAGCTGATAATACCGCGGATCCGAAGTACTGCGCATACCACAGGAGGATCCTTCATCCTACCAATGCCTGCTTTACTCTAAAGAATAGTATCCAGACATTGGTTGAAGCCGGCGTCATAACGCTAGAGTAAGCCAGTCAAGAACGGTGAGACTCCAGTGGGTGCACGAGTATAAACTGTATCCCAAAACTCCGACCGGTATAAGAGTATAAACTGCTTCCTGACATTCCGAAGAGTATATGAGTATAAACTGCTTCTCATTCCTCCGATCGGTATAAGAGGTTAAACTGCTCCCTGATACTCCAATAGGTATAAGAGTCTAAACTATTTCTTTTCTTCCACGGGAAGTTCCTGGAGAGTGCCATGCGTGGTATTCTTAAGGATAACCCGATCATGCGGTTAATGCAACAATGAACCCAGTTTTGCAAAGAAAGCTGGGGGTGGATAATTCATGTAATGGGAAGTTCCCGGAAGAATGTTAAATGTAATATTCTTAGGGATAACCCGGTCATGATGAATAAAGTGATAAACACTAAACTCCTAATTTCCGAACACTCTTTTGCTGAGATGAAATCCGATCACTTCATTGGATCAATTTTCCCTCACAAAACTCTCATTGGTGTTTGACGACTCATAGTCTCCACCACAGAATCCCCCACTGATCGAACCAATTGACGGTGGGACTTCCAAGATCCCTCACTGATCAATTTCAATTGACAGTGAGTCTACCAAAAGCTGTCTTTCTGGTCCAAACCACCAACAAATTCCCCTCTTGATTCTTTCCATGAACAAGAGGCCCACTTTCAATTCAGAGTCTCCTTTTGATAAACGAAAGAGCTCCCTTTTTTTCTCTTTGGTTAAACCTCGTCATGGTTATAACCAAGGTTGAAATTTCATTTCGATGAATGAAAAACTCATCTAGATAACCGATCCTATAAAAGGTAAGCTTATTTAGATCTTCCGGATTCTTGGAGTGGAGATCCCACTCCTAGTTTCTTTCTTGCACTGGGAATAGAATATAAAATTCTTTCTTTCCAGAATCAAGGAATAGAATATAAAATTCTTCCTTCCTTGCCCGGGGAATAGAATATAAAATTCTTCCTTCCCCACACCAACCTTTTCCAAGAGTTTATCAATCTTGGATTCATCCTAGGAAGTTTATCCCGAATCCTAAGCAGGGATAAGTCTGCGCCTAACACGCGCTGCCGGTTTAGTCTTTTTCCGATTGAAAAAGACACCAGAGTTCGATTCTGGGGTATTTTATCCTGAAACCTAAGCAAGGATAAGTCCGCGCCTAACACGCGCTGCCGGTTAGTTCTTGACCGTTAAAAAGAACATCCGTCCGTATATTCAACATTGTGGCAGGTTGTTATTAATAACACCGAAATCCATGCCTCACACGCATGGGGAATTTCATCCTGAATCCTAAGAAAGGATAAGTCAACGCCTAACACGCGTCGCCAGTTTAGTCCTTTTCCGATTGAAAAAGACACCAGAGTTCAATTCTGGGGTATTTTATCCCAAAGCCTAAGTAGGGATAAGTCAGCGCCTCACACGCGTCGCCGGGTAGCCTATTCCCGTAACAAATGGTAAAGTCTATGTATTCAACATCATAGCACAAAGTCTAAAGGAGTTCATTCCTTTAGCACAACGTCACATGCGGAACGGATTTAAACAATCCGCATGTAAGCCCGATTCAAACGGTAATCGGTAAGAGCACATCAAATCCGTTGAAGGCTGAGGATTTGCCAAAAATCCTAAGTCAACGTCTCATACACGTTGCTGTTTAGTCTTTTCACAGGAGAAAGACGAAGTCTACGTATTCAATATCGTAGCACTAAAAGGGTTAACTCTTTTAGCATTAACGTCACATGCGGAACGGATTTAAACAATCCGCATGCTAGCCCGACTCAAACGGTAGTCGGTAAAGGCTTATCAAATCCGTTGATGGCTGAGAATTTGCCAAAAATTCTATAAGTACGAGTCATTGACGTATCAATTCTATGGATTGGTCTCGTGACTCGAGTATCCGCCACGCTCCAATACCTTAAGAGCTTAAACTGTGTATACTCCAGCAGACGTACGAGTATAAACTGTGTCAAACGTCGAACAGCGCATTACAATGAAGCCTGGACGCCGGACAACGCGTCGCAATGAAGTTTAAACGCCGGACAACGCGTTGTAAACAAGGATTCAACGCCGTCAATCGATGATCAGTTCTATGTTGAAGTAACCAACTCGAGCTAAAAATCAAGAAATCAAAAATCGACTTCAAGTTCAAAATTCCGACAACGGTCAGACAATAAATGCAGCACCGGAATCCTCACAGGCGTTCGACAAAGCACCGAATAGTCTGAAGGAATTGAAGGAATCCAGAACAGAAGCCATTCCAAAGTCCCGTTACACCGACTGAAGGTTAGGACAATCACATCTAAAGTATTCCAGACTCTTTTATAAAAGAACGAGGCTGAAATACTTTGGAGGGGGTATCTGTAGGCGTATAAAATTGCCTACGGGTCCCTTAGCACAGCTCGATGACGCCGATTCAATAAAAGGACCATCGGGCGACATATCCAAGCAAAACTGTTATCCCACAACGCCGAAGCCAAACAATATGCGACGAAGTGGACTAACGAGGCTAACGAACCGCACGCCAACAATCCATTAGCACGCGGAATGAAGCCAATGGTTCGAGGAGTCAACGAGTCATCTAAACAAGAGCGAACTCGGAGGAATCACGATCGAATCAAGATCGGTTTCGGACTCGAACTCAAAAGTGGGTTTACTACCTAATCAGGAATCGGATTAACAAATCAAATCCGAACAAGTCAACCACACAACCGAATCAAAGTCCAAATCAACAACGAATCGGAACCCAAACGACGGAACCCGGACGACGGACGAAACGGACAACACCCGGGGAACTCGGCCGAAACCGAGCCACCCCAGGGTGGCTCGGCCATGGCCGAGCCACCCCAGGGTGGCTAGGCACAGAACTGTGCAAATGCACAGTTCTGAGTGCCTATAAATAGGCCTTGTGCTCATTTGGTTCAAAGGTTGGATTTTGGAGGAGGCGAAGCCCTGCTGGATTGGAGATTCAGATCTAAAAAGACTCAAACTTTAGGACTTCGGGGACTCCCTCATTCAGATCTGGTGCTCGGCGATCATCAACGCCAAATAAGGCAAGTGTTCGAGAGAACCGGATCTCAAATCCTCAGATCTACGTAGGTACACTCCGGATCTAAGCTTGGTTCTTAGATCCTGAGATTCGAGCGGTTGTTTCCTTGGTGAAACAATCCCTCCCGGCTATTATCTCCTTGGTGGGATAATACTCGTTATACTGCGTAGATCCGACCGGATCTAGATCTCGCGGTGGTCCACGGCAAACAACCCCGGCGCAGGCAAAGAACCCACCAAAGCGAGTGACCGCATAACAGGAGCTCGCGATTCGTTCGACAAAGAAGGAAACAAGTTGTAATTTTTCTTTATTTGTATTTTGATTTTCATTGTAACCGGCTCTTATAAAAAGACCGGATCTTTGTAATTCGATAAACGATTATTAAAAGTGTACAATGATATCAACAATGAAGAAAGCAACGAATTTTCCCACGAACAGTTACTCCAGTGGCGTCGGCAGGCACGTCGGCTTTGGCAGTGCCAGTCGCCACCTCTGCAGTCATGACCACCAGTAACTCAATCGTACCTTCATCTGCGGTGGATGAGGCTACCCTCCCTCCCTTGGAACGTTCGCGTAAGAAGAAGGTGGCTCGAACCCTGGCTAACTTTCAAGACACTCTAGCCGATTGCATCAAGCTCGCCTTGGAGGAGAGCTGCCCCTTTGAGGAGTTCAAGGAGGACCTCGATCACGACATGGTCTTCTTGATCAAGAAGCTTGGTGTTGCCGTGGCTAAGCCGTACTTCCAGCATTTGGAAGAGGTGGAGCGGGCTATTCAATAGTTGCTTACCCTTCGCGCGAAGAGTTCCGAGATTGTTGACTTCACGTCAGGCGAGGTTCGAGCAGCAGTGGAGGAGCACGATCACTGACTGAATGAGACCATGTTGTTGGAGGCAAGGTTGTCGGCAGAGTTGGAGCAGGTCAAGGCCGAGAACGAGCGAGTGGCCTATGAGCAACAGAAGGCTGACAACCGCCTTTCTCGCCTGTCTTCGGAGATAGGGAAGATGAAGCAAGTCATTGCCAATGTGCAAGCCTCCTTAGCCACTCAAGAGAAGGCGCGCGAACAGTTGGTAAAGGAGTTAGAGGATATCGAGTCTCGTCGGCAACTGGTCGCTGGTTCCATCGACGAAAAGGATCAAGCCCTCAAGGAGGCCAGACATACCGTCCAAGATTTGGTCTCGCACACTGAGGAAGATCTCCGTCGAGAGATCCTGAGGAGGCTTAAGCTTCATTACGCTGGGGAGATTCATGAGGGGGAGTCGCGGTTGAGAGATTTGTAATTTGCCTTCGATTTTCCATTGTAATAGAATTTCTTTTTATGAATGAAATTATCCTTTTGTTTCTGGCCACTATCACCTTTGCGTGTGCTCCATTTTTTTCTTTTTATGTTGATTAGTCAGAGTTTGGCCGCAAGGGAATCCTAGCTGCTGGGGAACTCTAGCTGTCGGCGAATTTTGGTTGCAGGCTTATCTTACCTGCAGGCGGATTTTGTCCGCAGGCGAATTTAGAACTGACTCGAACTCCAGAGTGGTATGCGAGTCCAATTGGGCTTGACCCGTGGGAGTTCAAACGACGAATTCGATGCTAGGTGGGCTCCGCTTTTAGTGGGCCACGTGTTGATCCGTGTACACGTCAGTTAAGAAGACGTGGGCACGTCGTTTGGCATTAAATACGGCGTAGTGTACCTCTTCGTCCTCCGTACCCAATTTGGGCCATTAGCTGAAGATCGTGTCTAGAAACTATCAGATCCTGGCCGTTAATGCGAGATCCGAATTGCTCGGCCTTACTCTCGACTGTTTGGCCCTGAAAGGTCCAATCAAGTGGCGGATAACCGCCTAGGACTAGAGTATTTAATGCCCCTCCCCCATGTTAAGAGAGGTCGTAGTTCCCGTGTTGTTTTCTTCAGAGGAAGTCCAAATTTTCTTTTCGTTACACTCGGAATAGCACCGAAAGTGAAAAGAGTTACCTCGAAGAAGAGGAAGGAGGCATCTTCTTCGGGTGCCGCCGAGGCCGCTGCTGCTGAAGGTATCCCTTTGTCCCGATTTGTGTGTATTCGTGGGTCGAGCAGGTACCTCTCGCCTAACTCTTTCCTGTTTTGTTGTTTGCGTTACACAGTCCAAGGAGAAGTGCCGACTACCGAAGAGCATGCGGTCGAGCCTATTTTAATTTCTGATGACGAATCTGAGGGTACTACTACTTCCTCCGCCTCAGACCCCGTTCCTCAGCCTGGAGCCGAACCTTGTCTCGAGGTTCCACCCATTACGGCGCTCGCTCCGGGTCAAGAGCCTATTTCCTCAGATTTCTTGTCCCTACAAGCTCGCCTTGAGGAGTTTGAGAATGTCGTGAAGTAGGTGATTTCCCTCGTCATTCTCGGCATGGGGAGCTACAATAGCTTCAAGCAGTGTCTCTTGGACCGTATGGTTGACCTTAGGCGGCTGGGCAAAAACCGGATTTCCACGCGTTGCATGCAGAAGCTCCTTTTCCTAGAGTCACGCTTGATGAGGCTAGAGATCTTGCTACGAGAAGGTCCGGAAGTTGATATGGAGTCTTTCTTGGTTCGTATCAGGCGTAAGGAGGCCTAGGAGCAGGAGGTCCGCTCTAGGGAAATAGCAGACTTGGAATCTAATGTCGCCTTCTGGGTGGGTCAACAGCACTCATTATAAGAGCGGATAGGCGACTTCACTTTCACCATCTCTCGCCTGAGAGGTGAGCTAGAGTAGGTAGAGGCGACTCTGAGGGGGCCTCCATCTGAGATTGTAAAGGTCAGCAAGACCGCTGAGGCGGAAATTCGAAGCCTCCAAGCCTTACGCCAGAAAGATGCTGCCGCCAGGTCAAGCTTTGAAGACCGGGTTCAAAGGGAGGCTAAAGACAAAGCCCGAGAGGACCACGCGAGAAGGGTGGCGGCAGTCAAAGAAGAGCTTACATCTTTTAGTTTGTTGGACTAAGACCTCAGGTCTAAGGCCGTGTTGAGACATTTTGCCTATTTTGCTTTTGAAACCGTGTCATGACTTGTTTGTTTGCAAAATCATAACTTTGTTCAAATGCACTGTCTTAAAACTTGATGAATGCTACACTCGTTAGGTTTCCCCTTATGTTTGTGCATGTATCTCTCCTAGTCGCTGTTGTCTTTTATTTTTCTCTATGAGACCATCGCTGGTGGGCCTTTCCTTACAGGTGAGTTCGAGCTACAGTCGGATTTTGGACACTTAGCGAGTTTAAACCGCTAGCGCATCCTAACTGCAAGCGAATTCAAGCCGTATGCAAATTTTAGCCATGGGTGAGTTCAGCCCGTGGTCAAACTATCCTGGAGGCGAAGTTAGTACGAACTCAGAGGAAGGCCACATGTCTGACCACGGTCTCGAGTGCCCGCCAGCTGGACTGACATTGGCACGTCGTCTCACATCAAGGCGGTGTAAGTGGCTTCGTCGTTCTCCATGCCCACTCTGGGCCGTGGGATGATAGACACGTGTTTGTTTCGTACGTCATTCATTACCCTTTTTATTCGTCAGAAGGGACACTTCGTTGATCGTTTCCTTCTTGTTCAGAATGGCACCGTGAGCAAAGGCGTCTAACGCGAAGAAAGGCAAGGGGTGGCGCTTCTCCTTCGGCTCCCGCACCTGATCGCGATCCGGAGCTGAGACCTTCGGGCTCCGTTCTGGCTTAATTAGAAGAGTTGGAGAGTACCGCAAAGCAAGTGATCTCGCTCATTGATCAGGATCACAGTACTTTCGCGTAGCTGAAGTAGTCTCTTTCGGACCGCGTGGCCTGTCTCTGTTGTCAGAGCGACTTGATGCTCGGGGTAAGATGCGAAATGAAGCTCCTCGATCTGGAGTTGCTTCTGACGAGACTGGAGGGCTTGCCACATGCGGATTTGGAGCCCCAAGTGAAGTCATTCTTGGTTCCAGTCCATCGCTATGCTATGTGGCAGCAAGAATGTCGACGGTGAGATATAGAAGATAAAGAGTCGCTCATCGCCCATCTGGATCTCCAGTACCGCCTATTGCAATCTAACATGGAGTCTGTCGTCTCTTCCATCTTTTCGGGTACGATCCTGCATTCGGAATGGGAATCAACCTTGACAGGTCTGCGCATTCAGAGCGAGACGGTGGAAGGTGATCTTGCCAGAGAGAGGCGTACTCTTCCACTGCTACTTTAGGAGGATGCCGCCGCTAACGCTTCCTTCAAAGCGCGGGTCCGACAAGAGGCAGAGGAAAAGGCTCGCGCCCTGTGTGTGGAGCAGATAGCCGAAGTCAAGGCTAAGCTTGCATCCTTCAAATTCCTAGAATAGGTCCGTAGGGTAGGAGTAGATTCTAGGTGCTCTGTTTCATGTTTTGCTTCTTGAATGTAATGTTGTGACTCTCTTAGTTGTAAAAAGCCATAACCTTGTTCAATTATACTGTCTAGAAGCATCCAATGAAGTTTGTACTTTCTCGTTATGCACATATCCTTTTCATATGTCGACATTTAGTGTTTTGCTCATATAACCGCAGACGATTTCGTGCCGTAGGCGAAGCTCCTCATGTGATGGCGAGGTTTTGTCGAAGGCTAAACTCGAACGCTGGCGAGTTCACGTTGCAGGCGAAACTCGAGCACTGGCGAGTTCACGTTGCAGGCGAAACTCGAGCGCTGGCGAGTTCACGTTGCAGGCGAAACTCGAGTGATGGCGAGTTTGCGTTGGAGGATAAACTCTAGCATGGGCTAGTTCACGTTGTAGGCTAAACTCGAGTGATGGTGAGTTTGCATTGAAGGCTAAACTCGCGTGATGGTGAGTTCGCGTTGAAAGCTAAACTCGACTGTTGGCGAGTTCACGCTACAAGTGAAACTCACGTGATGGCAGATTTATCTTACAAGCGAAGATTTAAACACAGGTGAACTCGTGCCACGCGTCTGCCTGTGGGCCCAAATGCTTGCCAGCTAAGGCGCTGTGGGCGCGTTAATGCTCATTAATGGCAAAGCGACGGAACGCTTCGCCTCTCGCGCTCAATCCGATCGGTCGGTTTGGAGTCCCTAGAGGAGTGGCTTTCATGGGCGTTGAGCTCAAAGCATCGTAGGACATCTGAGCCGTTCGATTGCTTGGGACAACACATCTCGGCCGTCGGGCCTTCGGCTATATATGATGCACTCGTCGTCCTCCTGGCTAAGTCCTCGCGTCTACGAATCCTCATTTCATCTCGAGAGTAAAGACAAAACCTCTAGAGCGTGCTCTGCCCCATGGCATCCGAGAGTGTTGGTTCTTCTTCCCCCGTCACCGATGCTGGAGTGACGCCGTATCAAGTCGGTGATTCGGCTCAAGGGTCTGCAGAACCGACTTCTACTCCCCATCCAATGCTTGCCCTCCTTCAAAGACTAGAGGACGCTATCCGTAGGACTGCCGCTATTGTAGGCGAAGGCACTGGGTGGTACTATGATGTCTTCTCCTTTGTGGAGGAAAGTATGGATGAGATCCGCCACGTAGGCGGTGTGCAACTCGCTCGGCGGTGTGAGCGAGAGTTCCACCGTGTGGAGGAGCTAATGTACCACCTTGAGGAGCTGGTGTAGGCTGACTCTAAACCCGTGCCTATCACCATGAGTGCTTTGTTCGAGTGTGAGGACTTGGAAAAATGGATCTCAAGGCAGGAGGCTCTGCTCGAGCGTTTGCGCAGGCGACGTCAAGCCATACTGGCGAAGATGGACGCTTACATGGACGACAGCTTCTTCTTGGATCCCGGCTCTCTCAGAAGCGAAGCGCGGCTAAGGTGGCTGGAGCATAAGAAGGTGCAGGCATATCAGGCCCTGGAGGCGAAAGAGCGGGTGCTCCAGCTTCTTCGCCAGGAAGAGGAGACAGGTGAGGCTTCTTTCGCCAGACTTCAGTAGAAGCAGGAGGAGAAGGCGAAGGCTAGGCACGCGGCGGATCTCACGGTGGTTAAGGCCAAGATCGCTGCCTTCAGCCTGCTGAAGCTCATCTAATGCTTATTTTGTTTAAGCCCTTTTTCTTTTTTGTAACTTTGTTGATGCCGACTGTATCACAACTCTAAACTTAATGTATGTAATTTTGGCCCGTAATGGCCTTTCGTCCTGTTTATCCTCTGCTTTGCGTGCATAGTTTTTCTTTTCTTTATTTTCTGCGCTTGATATGTGTTTGATCTGTGTTTGATCTGTGCCTAGGACTGTTTGTTAGTCCATGATGCTCATCATGCCGGATTCGCCTGTACTGTTTGGCGTTTGAGTTGAGCTACTCATGCCATCTCTAACAACGTGGTGAGCTTGCGACTAGTCTATCTTGGACTTAGTCGTTAGGCTCCTTTTCTTGCTCTTGGCTGTTCGCAGCGTGGGGTCGTGATAACTCCGACTTTCACGTTACAGCTCAAGTGGAACCGAGAGGGTAACACTTAGCTTGAAACAAAGAGCAGTTGCTCGTGCACGCGATCAACTGAAGACCCTAACTTTGACTTGCCATTTGGCGAGTTGTTGTTTGGGGGAACCGTTGGGCATGTCGCCTGTCGAGTCGGCCTTGATAATTGTCGCCGTCTGTGAGGGCGACGACATAGATGATAATCGAATCGTTCAGGGATGTAGGAATGTGATGATCAATTGTTGTAGGAGCCATCGCGTGGTAGGCTACTACCCATCGGTTATCCGATATCCGGAATAGGTCAAGTAGTTCAGGGACGTAGAAGTGTGACTATTGACCGAAGTAATAACACGTCGCATGGTAGGTTATTACTTAGGCTGTGTTACTCGTAGGAATAACGGCACTAATCATTAGAGGTGATCATTAACCTGATGGAGTTTTGTTGTGATTGGAGCAACTAAGAGGACTTATCATCCCATTGGAAGGGATTGATAGGTTGATTTGGTTAGAGGTAATAGTTAACATAACAGAATTGTCTGTCGTGATGTGAGCGACTTTGGTGGGCCCACCATCCTATTGTAGAGGATTGGTAAGTTAATTTTGTCAGAGGTTTGGTGTTAACATGACAGTGGGAGTTTGTTGCAATTCGAGCAACTTTGTGGACCTACTATCCTATTGAAGAGGACTAGTAAGTTGAGTTTGCCAGAGGTGATAATTAACATGACAGAATTATCCTGGTCCTGACTGTAAGCAAGTTGGACCAATCAGCAACCTAGGTCACGCCTAAGAGCATCATTAGTAGTGTTTCATATAGGGTTTCCTGTCGGAGCATATGAAGTGGGAACAGTTTAGCCTCATGTACCAATTGGAGGGTAGTGAGAACCAGTTTAGACTCATACACTCGTGGGAGTTTTGAAGATGGACTAAGGGTAGTACTTCTTCAAGTATTTGTCGTTGATGGGCATCATGATCTTGTCGCCATTTAATTTGACGAGGCGATAGGCTCCATTCGAATAGACTGTCTCTACTACGAACGGTCCTTCCTATTTAGACTGGAATTTGCCCTTCTTCTTGGAGGTGAAAATCATTGGTCGGCGAGCGGTCAGTACCAACTCTCCTAACTTGAAGGCCCGGCGTTTGACTTTCTTGTCGAAAGCCTTGGCCATTCGGGCCTGATAGAACTCAATGTGTTGTTGAGCTTCCAGTCGTTTGTCGTCCAACGCCTCAAGCTCTGCGAGGCGTCGTTGGTGATTGTCCTCAGCCGTCATCCCCATCGCCAGGGCGACGCGGAGGGATGAGATTTGAATTTCTAATGGTAACACGGCCTCACAGCCGTATACCAATGAGTAGGGCGTGTTGCTTGTCGGCGTGCGAACTGTTGTGCGATACGCCCATAAGCTCTCACCCAGCTTTTCGTTCTAGTCACATTTGCTAGTGGAAGTCACCTTGGTCAAGATCTTAATAATTGTTTTGTTGAAGGCCTCAGCCAAGCCATTCGTCGAAAGGTTATAGGCCGTAGAGGAAAGGTTCTGTGTTCGGAACTTGTCATAAAACCTGGTGAATGCCTGGCTGACGAATTGTGCGCCATTGTCATGAATAATATGCCGAGGTACACCGTATCAGTATATGACATGGTGTTTGATGAAATTAATCACGTCGTTGGTCTTAACCTCTCTTAAGGGGACAGCTTCGGCCCACTTAGAGAAGTAGTCAGTGATCACGAGGATGAAGCGATGGCCTCTTGCCGACTGTGGGGATATTGGTCCAACTATGTCCATCCCTCATGCTTAAAAAGGCCATGATGCTTTTGTCGGGTGTAGGTCTTCAGGAGGTTGATGCATGTAGTTGGCGTGAATTTAGCACTCGTGGTAGCACTTTGTGTACGTGACCACGTCGCCGACCATACCAGGCGAAAAATAGCCTATCCTTCGCAAACGATCCCAAAGCTTAGGTTTGGGTTGGTGAGCCCCGCAAGCACCGTCATGGGCTTCGCGGAGAGCTTCTTGTGCTTCTGCCTTCGAAAGACATCGAAGTAACAAGCCGTCGTATGACCTCCGATACAATGTTTTGGTGGTCAAATCGTAGTAGAACCTCACGGCACATCGTCGGATAGACTCTCGCTCCCTTACGTCTTCGGGCAACACGCTGTATAGGACGTAGTCGATGATCGGAATACGCCAGTCTTTAAGGTCGGGCTGATCCGAGGCTTGATGGGTGGCGTTCGCTTCTGGGACATCCTTTAGTCGAAAGAGCCTTCGGCTTGCCACAGTGACCCATTGGGTCATCCCTAATGGCTGGGCCAGATTAGCCGCCAAGGAGGCAAGGGCGTCCACGTGCGTGTTCTTGGAACGGAGCATGTGCTCGATACGAAAACTCTCGAATGACCCTACTAGCTTGATAGCTGCTTCGTGAAGCGGGATCAAATCATCGTTTCTAACTTCATACTCGCCGGTCATTTGCTTGACGATGAGTTGGGAGTCACCGTAAGCCTCAAGGTGCTTTATCCCTAACTCTTTTGCTAATTCGAGTCCGATGAGTAACGCGTTGTACTCAGCCACGTTGTTGGTGCATGGCTCCATTAAAGAAAAGGCTCTGGGTAATACGTGGTTATGCGGAGAAGTGAGGACCACCCCCACTCCTGCAACGATAGAGCCATTTGTGCCTACGCGAGACGCGCCGTCGAAGAACATTTGCCACACCTCTGGTGATGAAGTTATGTTGACTTCAGGGGGTTCATCCGGCAAATCTTCAAATAGGTCGGTCTTTGCCCCCAGCGGGTGACTAGCCATAAGATCACAGATAGCCTGTCCTTTGATTGACTTTTGTGGCATGAAGTGAATGTCGTACTGAGATAGCAGGAGTGCCCATCTGGCCAAACACTAGTTTAACACCGCGGGCTGTGTCATGAAAACTCGGATAGGGTTCATCCGGGAAATGACGTGGATTGTATGGCCGACCAGGTAGTGCCGCATCTTTTGGATGGCGAACACTAAGGCCAAATATTCCTTTTCAACGATCGGGTACCGCTGTTCGACGCCTTGCAAGGTTCTACTTAGATAGTAGATACCCTGCTCGTGGCCCGCGTCGTCATTTTGTGCCAAGAGGGCGCCCAGAGAATGCTCCATAGCCCTGATGTAGATGAGGAATGGTTTTCCTGAGATCAGCGCCGCAAGGACAAGTGGGTTCGAGAGATAAGCTTTGATCTCCTCGAAGGCCCATTGGCAAGGCTCGTCCCACATGAAGGAAGTACCTTTATTCATTATCTTGGAGAAGGGTTGACATTTATCCAAAAGGTTTGAAATAAACCTCCAGATGTAGGCCAATCGTCCCTGAAGACCCCTTAGTTCTTTGAGGTTTCGGGGTGGCTGAAGCTCTTGAATTACTCGTACCTTGTCTGGGTCAATCTGGATTCCTTTTGTCGTGACGAGAAAACCAAGGAATTTACCACTAGACATCCCTATGAATGACTTCGGAGGAGTCATCTTGAGTTGATGGGTCCTCATGAGTTTGAACATCACCCTCTTGGAGGTGGTCGTCTTTATGACGACTCTTTACGACTAGGTCGTCCACATAGCACTCGACTATCTTGCGCAGATAATCTCGAAAGATCGTGCTCATGGTTCGCTGCTAGGTTGCGCCGGTGCTTTTGAGTCCAAAGGGCATGACCGTGTAGCAGTATACGCCCATGGGAGTCCTGAATGAAGTGTGTTTTTCGTCCTCAGGGTGCATTTTAATTTGATTGTACCCTAAGAAACCATCCATGAAGGACATCCTCTCAAATCCACACGTGTTATCAATGATGACATCCGTGATGGGTAGAGGAAACTCGTCCTTAGGGCACGCAGCATTGAGATCTCTGAAGTCAATGCAGATGTGAATTTTACCGTTTTTCTCTAGGACTAGAACAATATTGGCCACCCAGTCGGGGTGCTGTTCCTCTCTGATGAAACCGGATTCGATCAGTTTCTTCACTTCGGCCTCGATCGCCTCCATGATTTGAGGGTGAAACTGCCTCTGCTATTGCTTGACTGGTTTAGTGTCTGGGCCGATGTTGAGGCGATGCATGGCGACCCGCGGATCGAGGCCGGGCATGTCCTCGTAATTCCATGCGAAGACGTCGATGTATTCCCGTATGAGGGCAATGAGGTCTTCTTTTTCCTGAGGAGGTAGACTACCGCTAATGAATACGGGCTTAGGGTTCGTCTCATCGCCCATGTTCACCTGGAGGATTTCGTCTTCGGTCGGTGGTTCGCGCTGCTCAAAGCGACTATTCCACTGAGCGTTGACGTAGCGATCCCATGTCTCGTCATAAAGCGGGACCTGTCCATCCTCCGCCATTTTGGCTGGATCAATCGCAGCTATGTTGACCGTGAGGCCGCCGAACAAATCACTTACGCTGACGTCTGAGTCCTATGCCGAGGTTGTCGATGATCGATCTCCCGAACATGCATAGTCGGAGTCTTCGTTGGCATAATAGCACAAATCTGATGAGGAAGAGGAGTAGCCTAAGCCTCTCCGAGTCCTGTTGAAGTAATTTGAGGGTTTGCCTTTGGGTACGTAAGTAGGTCGAATGACTGTCTTGCGCCCTCGACCGTAATTCAGGCCTTCTAAGCGAGTGAGGTCATACCCCATGTCGCTCATCATGCGTTTTGCGACTTGACTGTATTGTGAAAACTGAGGTGTGGGGCCTCGTCTTTAGATTCATCCCATAGTGTGCGTAAGGGGCGATCGATTCGACCGAAGATAATATCTTTTCGATAATTATTCCGGGCTGGCACGACGAGTACAGCTTGCGATGACTTGATCAGCTGTGCCTTCGCGATGTACCACGAGCATACGGGCAAGTGCAGGGAGGGATCGCTGTAGATTTTTGACAATAGGTTATTGGGTGCCTCATCCTCGGATGTGGAGCAAGACGACAAATAAGCAAAGTTAAACTTCTCATCCATGACAATTTCCTCTGCCTGAATAGCGTTGGTTACATTGTGACTCTCGTAACCGATTATAATTGACTCGAAGTCATTCAGGACTAGGTTGTCGCCTTACTCGGGCTCACTATCTACCTCGTTGCCGCTCTCTAGTTCCTCAACCGGCGGATCGTCGCGGTCTTGATACAGCAGAGAGTCTGTGAAGTAGTTTTTGACGCCCTTGAAGGGTTGATTGTCCGCCACTACTGTTTTCACTTGCTCGTACATCCATATACTTTAGGCATTGGTGTAACGTGGATGGGACTATTCGGTTCCTATGGATCCACGGACGTCCTAAGAGCACATTGTAGGAGGCTCGGCATCGATGACGTAGCAGGTCACCTCCGTCTTCATGTCGCCTATCCGACATTTCAGGCGGATTTTGCCGAGTGGCCGAGTCCCCGTGGCATTAAAGCCAATGATAGTTGTGTAGTCGAGGATAAACGCTTTGGCGGTTATCCCAAGTATTCGATTAACTTCAGGGGTACAATGCTTAATGCAGACCCCGGGTCGACCTGAATTCGATCTACTTTTGACGAACCAACGTACCCCATGAAGTACAGTGGTCGATCGTGAGATGTGCTCTTGATGAGCATGTCCTCGAGAGTGAAAGTGATGCATGTGACCCGTCTCTTGGTGGCCTGGCAACACCTCGCACACTCCCATTCTGTGTCTTCCTTCCACGAGAAGTGGGTGGAGAAGGCCTCCGAGTCGGCTAATGCCTCTTGCAGAGCTTCCTGAGTAGGCCTGGATAGCCATAGGAGGTCGTACATGGTAATTCGTACGGGGATGCTCTTCAGTTGCGCTAGTACATTGAATCGGAAAGGCTAACAGATTGAGCTCGGCCTGTCTAGATCGGGAGGGGTTGCTGCGGTCGGCCTCGTAGGAGGTCCTGCCGGGTTCTCTGCCCTTGTGGGTTACTCTCTTGCGAATTCCCTCCCTGATCTCGTGGCGAGGGCAGTGGTTTCTTCCTCAGAGTCGGTCGAGGCAGCCACTGCTGTCTTATCTCCACCCAGGATGGCGGAGATGACATTGCAATGTTTTTCCTTAGCCCCTTTCGAGGGCTTCTTAGTCCATTGTTCGTCGTTGAGGAGGTCCGGATGGACCCATACTACCTGACCCAATGGCAGAGTCTGGAGAACTAAACCCTTCCCTCGTTGTTTGTGAGGGTCATCATTAGTGATTTTCAAGACTGCCTTGGGGATAGGAATTACCCCTGTCGGAGCTTGGACCTCCAGGAGATCTATCCCAAAGCTCAAGGTGATCATATTCGTGGTCACCTGCTTTTGAACCTTCTCTTTCTTTAGGACCCCTGCATCGTAGAGGGCTTGGAGTTTATCCTTGAGGACGTAACACTTAGACGTGTGGTGGCCAAGGAACCTGTGATAAGCATAGTAACTCGGGTCATTGGTCTTGTTCACCTCTTCAGGTTTCGCGGCCTCTGGCAATTTAATTCGATTGCTCTTTAGTAGAGTATCGACTGTCGCCACCACCTGGTCTTCTTTGAAGTCGTATTGCCGTAGAGGGCGTTGCTCAAATTGTTTGGGCCTCGGCTTCTGAGCAGTTTTCTGTGCTGAGGTAGAGTCGACGGTCATGATCTCTTTTCCTCTCATTCGAGGAGGATTCTTTAGCACGGCGGGTTCCGCGGCTCCCTTCTTGGACTGCGGCTCTTCGGCCTCTAACCTCTTGATCATGTTTTCCACTTGCTCGCCTTGACAAACAAGCTCTTTCCATGTCTGGGTTTCCACTGCGCCCACCTTGGATAGAATGTGGATTGAGAGATTATTGCGGCACATCTCAATCAGTGTGGACTTGGAAACTTGGTCCCGACAGTGGACTGATCGGTTCCGAAACCTCTTCACGAAGTCGTTGACCGACTCCGACTTTCGTTGCTTTTCGGCGAGGAAGGTGGCCATCGATACCTCCGTGTCGTCGTCGAAGAAGCGGGCCAAGAAAAGCCTCTCGGCATCAACCCACGATTTGATAGAGCCGGGTTCTAACTTACGGAACCATTCAAAGGCCACCCCCTTGAGGGTGCCTATGAATAGCCGAGTGAGAATAGCGTCATTCCCCGAAAGGAATCCGGTCTGCGCCATGAAATAATAGATGTGTTGCGAGGGCGAGCCCTTGCCGTCAAATTGCACCAAGCTAATTGGTTTGAACTTCGTTGGGTATGGGACTGTATCCCATTCGACAGGATAGGGTCGGACCACCCCCAGCTTGTTCATGTTATGCTGGAGCTTCAGCACGTTAAGCTGGTTCTGGAACTCGTCGAACCTCTTGTCACAGGTGCTACCCCCAGTATGCGACATCCCTAACGATGTCTTGGAAGAGTAATCAGATTGTGGATCGATATTATCTTCCGCCTCGGTCGCTGGACGGTGAGGAGGTACCCACTCCTTATTCCCTGTTTGTCGGGGTAAGGTGCGCTGGGTTCTTTTCATCTTCTTCTTCTTGTTCAGAAGCTGCTCCAGCATCTCTCTCAAGGAGTCAATGGCTTCCTACTACTCTTCGAGCTTTTGGGTCACTGTCTGTTCATGGGTGGGCTCAACCATGTGTACTCTCGCCATTGTGTCCTGACTCGAGTGCGATGTCAGGGACGTGGCCGCTGCCGAGTGAATCTCGTCTTCACCATCGGAGGGAAGCGCTACGGTTGAATAATCAAACCCAATGCTCGCTCCCGTGCAACTACAAGTGCGCCGGTATATACCATCTCGTTCACGTTTTACAAGCGGAGGATTAGGTCCCGGGAAGGAGTCCGAATCTTGAGAACTAGAAAGGATGGCCTTGCCTTTGTCCGTCACGTTGACCGTAGCAGATGAGAGCTCTCAATCATCGGCGGCACGTCCTTTTTGGTGACGACGCCTTCGACGAGAGGGTCTCAGTTGAGGGAGCTGTCGAGAGAGCCTCTCGAACACCGAAGGATTCGTCGCTCCCATACATTTGCAGTCGGCGAGTACCGTTTTGATAAGCCTTTCATAGTGGCACTGAGGATTCGCCTCATGTATGGTGCGCTTGCGAGTCAAGTAACCCCGGAGGTCTTCTGCAGGTGATTGGCGACAACCCCCACTGTCAGACGAGTCGCCTGGGTGATTGCACCATGGGGTTTTGGGCGTACCCCCCGTTGTGCACTGGGTAGAATGTTTAAGCGTTGGAGTTGGGCGAGTTTGCCCTGACTGGAAGGTCTTTGCGCCTGGGCGAACTCCAGCATTCGGGCGAGACTCAACCCCTCGCTTATGCGGACGGGTTCGTTAGGGATCGCCGACTGCTTTGTCTTTATGGCGAAAGCCATCTCGTTTGTTACCCTTATCCGCCAAAGAGTCATGGCGAGGCCTGCCAACCCTCGAGGGTTCGCCTACTCGGGTAGGTTCGCTTGCTTGGGGTGGTCTATTCGCATCAAGGATGTGACCTGAGAAGCGAAGTCTACCTAGGCGGGCCGTCCTATCCCTCTCGGTTGGCGCTCCTAATTTGGAGAGCCTTCCGGTGTCGAGCGAGTTGCCCTCTCGTCTAGCATTTTTTAGGCCTGCGTAATAGTTTAGGCCGTCATATGAGACGAAGGCTTGGGCCTCCTGTCTGGCAAGTGCCTGCCGTCGCCGCTGGCGAGCTCTTCTAGAGAGAAGAGTGTGCGCATGGGCTGCAGCAGTATGGTCTGTGCTGGAATGAACCGGCGTTTCTTCTGGGGCGGGTATCTGCGAGGGCCGTTTGGCGACCCATCTGGCAGGCTTTCACCCTCTGCTCTCGACTTTTTTCTTGGCCTTGGTCGATTTTGAGGGAGTAGATTCCCCCGATGAGACTCGTGTAGAGCCCTCAGGCACGGAGCCTTTGACCGTTTGAGGTCGGCCTCTACGCACGACTCTGTGGCGTTTGCGGGACGCAACGCCACCAGAGGAGGAAGAAGATAAATACTCCTCATACTTGGCTTGGTCGAACTCGATCTCTAGGGACTCCACAATCGTCCCGATAGCAACCTCGTCGAACTAAGCTACCACAATTTCTGTTGAAGAAACAGCTCCTCCCCCTGTGGTCGCCATCTTTTGTAGGTGTAAATTTTGATCTCCCGAAAATAGGGAATTTCGTTTGTATTGATAAGAACAGCTTATTACAAACTAATAATCAAATGTTTACAATAGAAGCGGAGGGAATGCCCTCCTTGTTTAATGTAGGGACTTTCGGTAGCTATAGGACGCTTCGCTCGATTCTCGCACCGAGTCTGCTTCCCTTGGACGATCCGACCGAGGTTGCTGGTGAGGTTCAGTGCGCAGTAGAAGCTCGAGTTAAAAGAGTTTGAATGTCCGAGCTCAATGGCGGTCTGGGCCTAGAACTAGGAGGAGATGCTACAATGCAAAGGTTATGCAAAGAGCTTGTCGTCGACTCCTTTGGGGGTCGAGAGCTAGCGGTTCGATAGGCTGATTGAATGGATCAATTAGCTGCAAGTGAACTATTGAACTCTGGATCACTCTACTGCTGAGCCCGTTGAACCCCTTCACTGTGACTGGAAGAAGTCCTTAAATAGAGGAGAGACGGCGTGGCCGCTCCTTGAATCATGGGATATGATCATGTATCGTCAGGAGGTATCATTCCTTGGGTTGTACTATGAGCGGCTCCTTGATGGGTTCGGAGTACTGTACTCCTTCCCTTCACATCATGAGGAGTAGGATAGCCCCTCCTTGTACGTAAGATAGCGGCTACCCGGTACTTGAGTAGGTTGAGCCAGCTTGCCGTCTTGTGCAAGCGAAGCGGTCTTCCTGCTGGCGGATTTGGCGATTGACTGGTCACTCGTACTGTGAGCGGCTACTTGAGGGGTTCGGAGTAATGTGCTCCTCCCCTTTACATCGCGCGAGAAGCGGGGAAAGCCCATCCCTGTACGCAGTGTACTAGCTTGTGGGAAGCGGGGAGGCCCATCCCTGTACGCAGTGTAGCGGCTTGCGGGAAGCGGGGAGGCCCATCCCTGTACGCATTGCAGTGGCTACCAAACACTCAAGGGCGCCTAGTCAGCCTAGTCAGCTTGCTGTTCACAGGCGAGTTCAGCTTTCGACTCGTGCATACGAGGCGAGCTTCGATTGTGAGCGTGCAGGCGGATTTGGTGACTGTATGGATTTGACTGGCTACTCATGCTGTGAGCGGCTACTTGAGGGGTTCGGAGTACTGTACTCCTCCCCTTCACATCACGCAGGAAGTGGGGAATACCCATCCCTATACGCAGTGTAGTGGCTGTTGGGTACAAATTTGGTTCTCGACTCGTGCAGGCGAATCGAGTAAGCAGGCGAATCTGGATGCTCCTGACTCATGCAGGCGAATTTGGGGCTCGTGTGGTTTGGGTTCGCGCTAGTGAGCCCAACCCGTGGGTGAGGCTCGCCCTCAATCTGGATGGGCGGTGCCGACTTGTAGGCGGATTCACGTACACGTTTGCGGCGGTAATTTTTAGCGTCTACAGTGATTAGGGTCTTATGCTAGTCCAATCTAATTTTATGCTAATTAAAATTAATTAACAAATTATTCTTACAAGATAAATATATAATATGTTATAAGCAAGAATATGCAATATAAACAAAAGTAAACTGGAAGATAGTGTGCAAAAAGACAAACGCAAACAAACGGTATGATTATGGAGTTCGGTCCCCACGATCTACAAACGGTCATGAAAATTCACAAATGAATTGTGTGTGCAAACTTGAGCTTATAGAATTAATCACACACAATATTATCCTATACTAAGTATACCCAAATAATCTTGATCTACGATGTGGCTTGACTTGGTATACTAGCGAATGAAGCTTGAACTTGGATCTTCAACTGAATTGTGTTGGCTTCACCCACTATTCCTCCATCCTCTATTAGATATGACCGTTGAAGCGCAATTCCATCTATCCTCCAACAAGTTATTTACCTAGAATAAATACAAAAACAGAAACACTAGATAAAGAATATTAGTGATAAATTATTTGTTAAATATCATCAAAACAAGAAGGCCAACAATCTCCCCCTTTTTGATGATGACAAATAATTTTCTAAAAGATATATACATGAATATATAGATTATAAATCATATACATATAAACAAGGGAATGTTTATACTCACAACATTTCTCATAATATTTCTCCCCCTTTGACAACATCAAAAAGGGGAAAAACAAGAGAGCGAAAGCTCCCCCTACCTATAAGCATTGGTGAGAAGTAAATATAGGGATTCTCCCCCTATTAAAAAGCCTGAAGGAATGGTTAGCCACAATGTATAAGCAGATAAGGACTGTGAAAACATAGTACATTGAGAAGAAATATAGTTCACAACCACATCCACACATGTATCCATAGGCATCAAAAAAAGAACATGACATACATAGCCAAAATGATGAGTTTGCCACAACTCATATATGTTCAAGTTACAAACCAAGCTAAAAAACAGACTACATAAATCATACAAATCCATAAGTCATAGTATCATACAAACATAAACCACAGAGATTCGTACAAACCACTAAAACAAAATATTACGATATGATGTTTTTCAAAAGTATAACCAAAATAGAAGTGATAGCAATCAACATCATGTAGATGAAGGTCCTGGACCCTGTGAAGGCTTTAGAATGGTGAGGATCTCGGCAAGCTGGTGCCCCAAGCCCTCGACTTGATGTCCCAAGCCATCCACTCTGCCCACCAACTCCTCCTGACGTCGCTCAATGCCACCTAATCGCTCATGTAGCCTAGACATGAACTCAGATAAAGGATCTGAAGCAGCTGGGGAAGGGCGAGGAGGCCTATATGAGGCGAGGAGGCCTATATGAGGTAACAGAAGATGATGAAGAATCATCGGATGCTACTGGCTATGGAGGAAGCTCTCGAGAAGGATGCCTCTCAAGTGCGATCTGGGTAGCCAGAATACCCATGCGATTTAGAGCGGCAGCGTCGATAGATGGTTTAATTTTGATGAAGGGTTCACTAGAAAGATCAATATCAAAGTCTTTAAATATGGTAGTGTGAATGGCCCCGTATAGAAAGAGTTTAGTGTGTTTAGAGGCCATGAAATTGAAAATGATTTTTCCCTAAAGGATACCCATAGGGCCGATAACTCCATAGATGACACATGCGAGGCCTTGGGAATAATGATCGTAACCCCCAGTTTTGGGGATTAAATTATAACTCAGAATCCGCTCAATGACTTTAGCAAGGAAGGTAGTGTTGTGGGAGTCGAGAGGAGGTAGGTGACCAGGAATAGGTACTAACGAGGAAATGTCAGGGGTTTCAAAATCTATTTCAGCGAGATATGTGTCTCCCCTATGAATTCCAAGAATTTTTGCAAGTTCATTTGTAGTGAAAGAGAGATGGCGGCCCTTGATAACAGATGTGATGATAGGAATGTGAGGGTCAGTGGAGATAACTTATAGATTCGCATAGAACAGCTGCACAAGATAGGGATAATATGGGGGTGCATTAATTGAGTCGAAAAGGTGGTATAAACCAGCATCCTTAAGAACAGTATCGACATTTAAATTCTTGCACTCCTCATAGTTAACGAATCTACCATGAAAGATTTTCAAACAACACAAAGACCGATATTTTTCAAGCAATGCAGGGGCAACCAGTTAATTTTCATAAAATTCTATATTTGAAGCTGAGGCTGAGGGATTTTGGGTACTAGGGTTCAGAATAGGAGCCTGAGATGAGGATGCTTTTCCTTGACTGGTTCTAGGGCATTTATTGCCTTGGTTCATAATTATAGAGCAAAATGAAAGATTATATAACCGAAATAATTTCTAGACCTTGAAACCCTAACCGAGATAAACCCTAGACCTGAGCAAGAAGAAGAACAAGAGAGTGAAGGAGATATATACCCTCTAGTAGAGTTCCAAGCTCAGAAGACGACAGAGGTATGGCGATCGCCGGAGAAGACGATGAAGAGAGAGAGATCGGTCGATGGATTTGGGAAAAATCAGAATTGAGAGGGAATGGGAACAGTTTGGGGTATAAATTAAAGACCAAGGGCTAAGATTTATTCTCAGAAAAAAATTGAGCGGTCTTGATTTAATAAGCAAAGCAGGTCGGGTCCAGATAAAACAAAGCTCCACAAGAAAAAAAAATATCCGTTTACCAGCGAGTCCGTCAATCGACCCATCAGACGACTGATGTCATCAGTCGACTGATCGGTCAACTGATATGTTGAAAAACTTTTTTCTTGTATTTTAAATTCTTTTTGAGATTTTATATCTTAATAAATATATATAATTATGTATACTCATAAAATCATTGATTAAACACATCTCAAATGAAAAACTTCAAATAATATAAAAATTTCAAGAGAAAATATATATATGTATGTATGAAATTATCATAAAATCAATTTAACAATTCATCCTATAAAACAAAGCTTATAAATCGGAATGAAATTAATTTTATTTTGGCACTCAAACATTTTTGGCATCGAAAGAGTTTGGGACATGACCCCCATCATTTAAATTTAAGGCCCTAGAGTTATGAACCCATTTGGACGTATTTTATGCACGGATATGATCAAAAAAAAATTGTATACATGACCCATATGATTGCAATTTGTGCAATGTAGGGTTTTGAATAATTTGCGTTGACCGAATTATTGTGCACGTGGTTTATTTGCAAAAATAGGTTTTTCTTTGTAATCATTTTGCAAACAAGAATTTCTTTTCAAATCGAAACAAAACATGGCCGATCAAAACAACCAAGTATTCACATTTGAACACATGAGCATATTTATGATTTACACTATGTATGTGTTCATGTGTATGAGATGAATAAGCTTGATGGGATGCAAAATCATGAATAGGCTTGTTAAGCTTTTGTGCATTATGACAAAATTTGGCTATATGACCTTTAAGACCACAAATAGAACATTTGTAAATTTTGTCATACATGTGTGCATAGTGAGTAGGTTTCTTTGAAGAATTATCATTGTACTTTGCACACAAGTCCATAAGCTTTTTTTATTTGCAATACAAGTGTTTAATGTTAAATCTAAGGTTGATATGCATTTTTTTATTTGATTCAACTCATCATTGTGCATACAAGCATTGCTACTAGAAGTAGGATAAACATAATCATTTACCATAGAGTTTATTTTATTTTTACTCATCTCTACTTCTAACATGGCATCACCTTTTTTATGAAGCAATCTAGCATTTTCTAATCTCAAAATTTCATTGCATTCTTTAAAATTTATATTTTCATTTGCAATGAGATCAAACTTAGCGACTAGTGTTTCATGAGAGGATTTCATATTTACATGCTTACTTTTTAATTCAATATAGCTATTGTATAATTTTTCAAATTCAAGCGCAAGCTCATCAAAATTAATATCATCATCGTTGTTCAGCTCGCGTACTTCACTAGGGTTATCACCTAGTAGTTGTGTGCATGATGCTCCAATGGAACTTGAAGAGGAAGTCTCCAAAGCTTGTCGGATCACCTCCAAGTTCCCTTGATGTGCTTTAATAAATTTCAATAAGATGTAAGCACTATCAAAATGAACAAAGTTGTTAGAATAGGAAGAGTGAAAAGCACTAAGCAAATATTCTAACAAAATCTTGTTAATATTAAACATTCTTTTATCATCTTTACTTCACTTGGATTTTTTCGAAGTGGATATAATATAAGCGTTTTCAATAACTTTCCATAAATCGAATTGTTTAGATCTAACAAATATGTTAAATCTAGAATACCATTATTCATAGGGGAAATCGTTTATTCTAGGAGCAACATTAGGATCATAGACTAAACAAGGTGTACAAAGCATGTCCATGATAAAAAAAATGAGCAAGTAAGATTACAATGAATCTTAAAACTAGATTAGCACAAAAAGAAAACTTGGATCTTTAACTCAAGGTGATTAGACCTTAAATCAAAGAGCATCAAGCTCTGATACCAATTGTTAGACCCTAGAGGGGGGTGATTAGGGTCTTATGCTAATCTAATCCGATTTTATATCAATTAAAATTAATTAACAAATTATTCTTATAAGACAAATATATAATATGTTATAAGTAAGAATATGCAATATAAACAAAAGTAAACTAGAAGATAGTTTGCAAAAAAACAAACGCAAACAAACGATATAATTACGGAGTTCGGTCCCCACGACCTACGTCTCTGCTCCTCACCTCGAGGAGATCTCCACTAACACAACCAGGTTTTCTACGCTTACCCGAATAACGTTTACACCTAACAATACAGTTTTGTAGTTCACCGAAAACTTCACAACTTACACACTAGCAATACACTTCACACCCTCTAAGTGTTGGCCTAGCCCGTGTCACCTTCCTCAAGTGCTCGGAATTACAACCTACCTCTAGGCTTTACTATCAATGTCACTCCTCTCAGAACTGACTACGTCTCTTACCAATCACTTCTCTTGGTGTCCAAGTGTAGTACAATGTGCAACTCACAAAAGGCTTAATTACAATAAAATGTTCTCTAACATGAATGAGAACTCAATGTAGGCTCAATCTCCAAATCACTATCCCACAACCCAATATGATGTATGAAATCCTATAAGCTCAATTAGGGTGTGTGTGTGTGATAAAATGAGTATAAAGGAAATCAAACTCAAATAACAAACTAGCAATAATGATAAATGAAAATCAAAAACAAATTGCTAGAGAATAGAGTTTGAGAAACTTCTCTATTAAACATAATAGAAATTGGATATGATTGAGGATGAATTGCCCAATTGAAAGATCAAGCCACCTCTTATAAACAATAACTTAATCACATGAATAAACCTTAAAACCTTTTTTAAACTCTTGTTAAAACTCACTTATAAAGATATCTGATGTTGATGAGAAGTTAGGGGTTTAAATAGGAAGAGAAAACAGCAGACAAAAACCCAAGCAAATCAGTAAAAATCTCCCAAAAACTAAGAAACAGATTCTGCACAAAACTAGTCATTGGACAGCCTGTCAATTGGCTGATGTGAAGCATCAGTCGACTGATAAGCTGATTGTTGTATTCAAAAACAAGCTTATCAGCCGACTGAAAAATATTTTTAGTCGACTGACAGAGTCAGTCGACTGGACTGTCGACAGAAACACAACAGAGAGCAAAATGAATATTCTAGGCACTTTCTTCAGTCGACTTATCAGTCGACTGATGTCATCAGTCGACTAATCAGCCGACTGATAATAGGTTTTTAGCCTGAACTATTTTTTTAGTTGAATTTCAAGGCTCTGTTAAAAATAACAAATAAAATCCAAAAAATATAAAACTTTGGAAAACGTTTATAAACATGAATATGAACATGTTGGAAAAAGAATTTTTCAAATAGTTACAGGAAAATTCAACAATGCTAAAATACATAGTTTTCAGACATGTTAGTTTTTGCTATTTTAGATCAAATCAGGTTTTGAAAGCTTGTGTAACCATTTTATGGACTTAACAAATGATGTTAACATGGTTGATATTGTCCAAAACATATTTGAATGTAATTTGCATAAAAACATGGTTGATATTGTCCAAAACATATTTGAATGTAATTTGCATAAAACACCTATTTTCATGAAAATTCACAAGTGAATTGTGTGTGCAAACTTGAGCTTATAGAATTAATCACACACAATATTATCCTATACTAAGTATACCCAAATAATCTTGATCTACGATGTGGCTTGACTTGGTATACTAGCGAATGAATCTTGAACTTTGATCTTCAACTGAATTGTGTTGGCTTCACCCACTATTCCTCCATCCTCCATTGGATATGACCGTTGAAGCACAATTCTATCCATCTTCCAACAAGTTATTTGCCTAGAATAAATACCAAAATACAAACACTAGACAAACAATATTAGTGATAAATTGTTTGTTAAACATCATCAAAACAAGAAGGCCAACAATATATATGCACTCTTCTAAATCACCATTTAGAAATACAGTTTTGACGTCCATTTGCTAGATCTCGTAGTCATAGTGAGTAGCTATAGCAAGTAGGATCCGAATAGACTTTAGCATAGCCACTGGAGAAAACGTTTCATCGTAATCCAAACCAGGTCTTTGACGAAAACCTTTAGCTACCAGTCTAGCTTTAAAAGTCTCTACTTTCCCATCTACACCTAACTTTTTCTTAAACAACCATTTGCAACCTATGGGTATCACCCCTTTAGGATCATTGTCTAAGATCCATACTTTGTTGGTGTACATAGAGTCTATTTCGGATTTCATTGCATCATGCCAAGTGTAGGTGGTAAAATTACCTTTGTAGATAAGCCTGAAATCCGTCTGTGTATTCGAGTCGCCCGCGCAACGTGAAAATTAAGCTCTCCTGTGTGCTTGACTCGCAAGCACGAGCCAAGACCATGCAATCACTAAGTTCTCCTACGTATCTAGCGATCCGCCAGGTGATCAAAAACTCGCCTGCACACTTGACTCGCCCGCACGAGTTAAGTTTACTCAAGAGCTGAACTCGCCTGCATGCCCAGACGATCAGCCAGGCGATCAACATTCTAACCACAGACTCACCATGGTACTAGGCAGCTGCTATATCACGTACAAGGATGGGCCTTCCCATCTCCCACGACGTGAAGGGAAGGGGTGTAGTACTCCAACCCAATTAAGTAGCCGCTCATAGTACAAGAAGCTAGTCAAATCCACATGGTCACTGAGCTCGCCTACATACTTGATTCGCCCACATGAACCAAGTTCGTTCAAACGACGGAAGCTCACCTACACCCCTGGCTCGCCTGCACGAGTCAAGAGCCGAATTAGCCCGCGATAGACGAACTCGTCAAGCTCGCCAGAGTACCTGGCGGCCGTAATATCACATACAGGGATTGTCCTTCCCATTTCCCACGACGTGAACGGAAGGAGCACAGTACCCCGAGCCCATCAAGCAGCCGTCCAAAGTACGAACGACCAGTTGAATCCATGATGTCGCTATACTCTCCTGCATGCTTAACCCGCCTGCACGAGTCAAGATCATCCAAATAACTAAAATTCCCCTGCGTACGTAATTCGTTTGAACGAATTAAGTTAGTCCAAGTAGATAAGAGTTTCCTATACGTTCAAACGACTAGCCCCGCAATCAACAAGATCATCGAACTCATTAGAGTACCTGGCGGCCGCAATATCACGTACAGTGATGGGCCTTCCCATTTCCCATGACGTGAGGGGAGAAGTACAGTGCTCCGAGCCTATCAAGCGGCCACTCATAGTACAAGTGAGAAGCATGGTATCCCTCAACAGTACATGATCATATCCCATGATTCAAGGGAGTGACCACGCCGTCTCTCCTTTATTTAAGAGCTTCTCCTTGCTACAGGAAGGAGGTTCGCAGTTAATTGATTAATTCAATCAGTTAGCCAGACCATTAGCTCTCAACTCTCGACTGAGTTGACGACAGGCTCTTTGCATGACCTTTGCACTGTAGAACCTTCTCATAGCTTCAGGCCCTGACCGCCATCAAACTCAGAGACTCGAACTCGACTGACACGAGCTTCTATTGTGCACTGAAGCTCACCAGCAACCTAGATCGAATCATCCAAGGGAAGCAGACTCGGTGCGAGAACCGAGCGAGGCGTCCTATCGCTACCAAAGTTCCCATGTTAAACAAGGAGGGCATTCCCTCCGCTTCTATTATAATTTAGATGCAAGGGTCTCAGGTGAAGGTGTAACAGGGAAACTAGATACAGTTGTACCCTAAGATGTAGATACTTCTATAGCTAAATATAGACCTAGAGTAGTTAACCATAATCTCATTTGATTTTTCCAACTTTTAAAATTTAACCCTTTAAATTTTTTTGGTTTAGCACTTAAAATTTCATCCTTAGGGGACATTTTTATAAGTTCAAAAACTAAGGTACAATGGAAAATAAATAATCTGTAGAGAATGATAATAACGTTAATGCCAATTCTAAAGTTGCTAACAAACTTTACAATCTTCATCCTTTTTATTTAAAGATGTTAATAAAGGCAATAAGCAAATATTATGTATCTAAAGTTTGTTAAATAAACAGTAACTTTCACAAATGAACACTAAATTATACGACTGTTCAGCAAAACTTGAATGAATAGCAATTATGTGAATGAATAGTGCTCTATGAATAAAAGAGAATATTTAATTAAGCAAAATGTTAAGAATAAACAGTAACCTCGAATGAACATTAATTCAATATGAAAGTAAGCATGACGCAGATGAACAGTAAATTCGGATAGAATCCTAATGAACAATAATTTCAAATAAACTTTTTTTTGAATAAACAGTAACCTCAAAATTGAACAACAATCCAATATGAAAGTAAACCTTATGCGGATGAATAGTAAATTCGGATAGAAGCAATTTATGCTATTGAACAGTAACTCGAATAAAAGTAATTGTACGAACAATCTAAAGAGATATTTGCCGATCTCGTGTGATCAACCTGTTGAAAATAGGTGTAGATCCATACCTGTCAGTAGCGAACTCGAGGCCGACAGTAAGCTCTGGGGAGGTCGAACAGCAAAGGTGATCTCGAAGTTAACATCACGAGTTGTAGGCGAGGTCCTTGGCAACTTCAGGTGAGATCGGAGGTCCCGCAGGCGAGGTGCTATCAGGCGAGCTCACAGAAGGTCACAGGCGAGTTCTGAACACCAGTTGCAGGCGAGATCTCTCTTCTGCAAGCGAGTTTAAAAGGGGAAGACAATTCCAAGCGGAGTTGACACGCTGCAGGTGAGCTCAAGATCCCATGTTTGGCGAGTTTGAGCAGTCGCTTCTCAGGTGAGTTTTTGGAACGAGCTAGTGGTCCCCCTCCCCTTTTTTCACCTGCGATATTGGAGAACAGCTGGATCCAGCTATCCTAGGGTTTTCTTATAAAAACCTAATGAGCACGAGCGGAACCCTCTACCCCCATTTTGTTTTCTTCTTCTCAACGATTAATTGAGGTGGTGGCCATTAACTGAGATCCAGATTTTCAGAGGAAAATCTAGTTCATTTAATAAGAGTTCCCGTAGCGATTTATTGAAGAGAGAGAGAGAGAGAGAGAGAGGAGATTTTCTAAGTTGGAAAATCTCGCGCCTTTTAGAACAACAGATAGTTTTCTATTATTTCTCTTTTGAGAGATCTCAAGTTTGAGATCTGCTCTTATACAAGTTTTGTAATCTTCTTTAATATA
>BQKN01000125.1:299071-359737 GCA_022839385.1 Asparagus kiusianus | reverse complement strand
GGTGGCTCGGTGGCCGAGCCACCAAGGTGGCCGGCCGAGCCACTTGTTGGTGGCTCGGTGGCCGAGCCACCAAAAGGTGGTTAGGTGGTTCGGCCACCTGTGCCCGGGCACAGTAAAGGAGGCCTATAAATAGAAGGGTGTTGGCTCATTTTCAAGGGTTGGAAATTTTGGAGGCGAAGCTCTGCTGGATTCAAGGCTCGAGACTTAAAAAAGATTGAAGCTTTGGGACTTTGAGGACTTGCTCTTCCAGATCTGGTGCTCGGCGATCGTCAACGCCAAATAAGGCAAGAGTTCGAGAGGGATCGGATCTCAGATCTACGCAGTCATCCTCCAGATCAAAGCTTGGTCTTTGATCCCGAGAATCGGGCGATTATTTCCTTGGTGAACTAATCCCCCCTGGCTATTATTTCCTTGGCGAAATAATACCCGTCATACTGCGTAGATCCGACCGGATCTAGATCGCGCGGTGGTCCACGGATAAACCCCGGCGCAGGCAAAGAACCCACGCAAGCGAGTGACCGCAAAACAGGAGCTCGTGATTTGTTCGACAAACAAGGAAAAAGTTGTAATTTTTATTTCTTTTTTTATTTGATTTCGTTGTAACCGGATCTTATAAAAAGACCGGATCTTTGTGATCTATAAACTATTACTAAGAGTACGATGGAATCAATGAAGAAAGCTACGATTTTTCCCGCGAACAATCTGGCGACCACAGTGGGAGCCGATGATCTCGCTGCCGAGATCGAAGCGTCGCAGCCACGGATCTCAATCCCGGTCGTGGAGGAGGTCGAGTATGAATTCGACCAACAGAAGTACGAGGAGTACCTGTCATCCTCGTCCGAATCTACCTCTCCCCGCAAGTCCAAGAAGTTCTCCTCTAGGAGAAAAGCTCGTTGGTATAAAGATGTAGAAAACACCAACGAAGATCTCGTCCCATTTGATGCCAAAGTCGCATTGGGTAAGATTCCCTCAACCTCCAACCAGGTCAGATCTGCTCTGGCCAACTCTTCCGCCGCAGAGGGCGTGGTGACTCTCTCGAAGAGAGCCCGTCAAAGGCAACATCAGTGCTTAGCGCGACAGTACGCGAAGGCGATGGAATCTGTAGACGGAGTCCGCTACAAGGCGGATCTGAAGAACGGAAGAGGCAAACAGCTTCAGCAACTGATGAATGGTAGCTTTTCCAAGCCACCAATGAACGAATGGGTCTGTGTCAAACGGAATCGTTCGATGCTGGAGGAGCGCATTCGCAAGCGCCGCGCACTATCAGCACAGGCACGGGCTCAAGTCGAAGAAGCCCGTAGAAAGCTGCAGAAAGAAGTGGCCAAGAAACCGCCACCAACTCGCAAAGTTTGGAGGCCGAAGTCTGAAGCGGCGATTCTGGCTAAGGAACGACAACTTCAGCCTTCAAAAGTTCAACCTCCGGCGAACCAACCCAAACCGCCGATGATTTCCACAACTGCTCCGGGAGATCCTGCAGGACCATCCCAAAGAAGGAAGTCACTCTTGGAGCGCCTCGGTCCACTTCCTGAGAAGCGAAGCAAAGCTCCAGTCCAAGAACGTTTGGGCCCACTAAAGAAGCCCCGAACGGTTCAACATGCTGGGAGTTGCCGCAACCCTCACCATGACAAAGAAATCAGGGCAACTAAGCGCACTACTCTGCGCATTGAAGTCCAGGAGCCCGCTGAGGATTCACACTCACAAAGGCATGTTTCAAGACGCGTGACTCTCGAAAGCCCGAAGAAGGCAGTTCGCCCTCAGAAGGAAACATTATCGTCTGATGACGATGACGTTATACCTGAGAAATCGTGCCAACACACGATAGGTTACTCCGACCTTCAAACTGACGAGTTGTACTATCGTGTTGGGGGTACAAGCAAAGCCAGAAAGAGAAGTCCTCGAAGGCTAAAAACTCAATGCCCCTGTTCCAAACTCATCCGGGCAGTATTGTCTGAGTGCAACTGCATCAAGGCAGTCCTCGAAAAAGTTTTAGTTTTCAAAAGGCTTAGTACCGAAACGTCAAAACCAAGGCATAGGCGTTTCCGACGAAGATGAATGGTGGTCGAAGATGGAGAATTTCCGAGGGTCACCACCAATATGACCAGCAAAGGAACATCGGCTCAGGACAATCCCGAGGCGATTCCAGAAGTGCCCCGACGTGTAACTCGTCTGCAGTCCGGAGCTATCATTCGTGCAACATATGGTAGGTTCGGACAAGATTACCTTCAGGAGATGAAGAATCGGATGCCGGCTCGGCAGTTGCATCTGACAATACCGTATCCAGCAAAGGACAACCCCACGAGTCATTCATGATAAGCATGGAACAAGTGGCCAAGATGCTCGAAGAAGCCATGGCCAAACAACAGGAGAGCTTCAGGTTCGAAATGCAGATGGCCATGCAGAACATGAGAGAAATGCATGAACAACAAATCCAGGCACTGACGAACCAGCAAGGCGAACCAAGCCGCCGTAACCAGGTTATTCAGGAAGATGAGCACACGGATACGGATGAAGCTCACAATGCCAATAATCCGCCCGTTAATGCAGGGGGTGGTAATGAGGATGCTAGTCACAACGCCACGCTTCCACCTCAGAATCGTGCTAACGAAAACACGGGTGAAAATTTGAAGATCAAAAACCTCGAGAGCAAGATCAATACGTTGATTTCTGCTCAAGAGGTGAAGAAAACGGGCATTCCTTGTCCATACCCAAGAGAATGAGAATCAATCCCATATCCGGCGAAGTTCAACCTAATCAACTTCACGCCGTTTGATGGGAAGGGTTCACCCACTCAACATGTGATTTACTTCAAATCACACTTGGGGGTTATCTCTGGCAATGAGTCTCTGATGGTACGGTCCTTCGTTGGCACTCTTCGCGGAGCCGCCTTCGATTGGTATCGCCACCTCAAGCTAGGTAGCGTGAATAGCTGGGATGATATGGAGACTAAGTTCCTCGCCAATTTCTTCGACGACGACACCGAGATATCTATTGGGTCGTTGCTGGACGAGAAACATAAAGACGGGGAGTTAGTCGACACCTTCGTCAAAAGATTCCGAAACAAGGCGATGAATTGCCGGGACCCGATCACTGAGGAGTTCATTCTCCAAACCTGCCACAACAATCTTTCATTGGACGTGTTGGAAGCAATGGGGACAGCACCGTCCAAAACGTGGAAGGATTTGAAGGTCCAAGGGGAACAAGCCGAGCGATTCCTCAGAAGGAAGAAGGCGGAGAGAGGCCAGCAAGCGGCGAATGCTCCAACGCAGAACTTCAACCCAAGGGGGAAAGGTAAGGCACATGCTAATGCAGTTGATGCTAACCAAACTTTCCAATTGCAACCTCAGCAACAGTCGCAGCAGCGAGCGCCACAACAATCGCAGCCGCATTAGCAACAACGGCCTTAGAAGCAGAAATCTTCGGAGCCGAGGTTTCCTAAAGTGTACTCCTTCAAAGATGACGAAGTGCCCGGCATCTTCAAGTATTTGTTGGAGAATAACAAAATCCAGCTACCGGCGATCGTGGATCAAGAGAGGGCTAGCAAAGTGACGGATCCGAAGTATTACGCATACCATAGAGCGGTCCACCACCCTACGAAGTCATGCTTCCACCTTAAGGATAAGATCCAGGCGTTAATTGACGTAGGGGTCATAACCCCGAAGCCTGCCAAGAATGTAGGAGCAAACACAGTGTCAATCAGTTTCGGATCGGTGCCTACAACATGGTTCGAGCCAAAACGCGTCACCAAGGTGGGAATGAAGACAGTGAATGATGATCCATATGGACAGCGCCAAAAGGGACTTGTGCCACACACAGCCCCAAACGGCGAAATCCTCTGTGTTCATCCTGATCTTATTGGAGACGAGCAGTGGGCGACTTCCTTGACCAAGAAGGGTAAAGGCAAGTCCTGCAATGCTACTTCCGTAATCTTCGAAGAGGATGGCGATGAAGCTCCTACCTTCCCGATCTCTGAAGAAGAACAAGAAGTCTTTGCCACCAGAAGTGGAAACCAGTACTACTTCAACTATCAGTCACCTAGTGATCAGTTAGCTAAGCAGGGGGTGACTAAATGGGGACCAGCCAAAACTCTCACGGAGCTGGGGGTGATTACGGTTCCTAAACCGGTTGAAGAGGCTCGACAACAGCCGGTGGATAAGCAGAAAGAAAAGAGACCCCAGGAGGCTCAGAATCCGAAGCAGTCTCGTTTTAATCGTCCGATTGGAAGAGATAAACCGGAGAGCTCAAACACTCCACGCGTCTTCGATATTATGGCTCAACTAGCTAATATTCCAGCGCGGATAACACTGTACGAGCTGCTACGGTTGTCAAATGAGACCAGGGAAGCCTTACAAGAGGCCTTGGCCGATTCAGAAGCATTCCTTACTCGGGTCAAGCCGGTGCCGGAAGAGCCAGAGCTATTAGTTCAACAATGCAATATAGCGGCTAAGAACCTTCCCTGCATTACCTTCACCAAAGAGGATATGCAGACGAAGAATTCGAATCATGATCGACCCCTGTATTTCATCGGGTACATTGGCTCCAGCGAAGTCAACCGAATCCAAGTGGATCTGGGTTCCGCTGTGAGTATTATGCCGCTTCGCTTGATGCATAGCCTCAGCATTCCGGTCAGCAAATTGGCGTCTACAGGCACTGTCATTTACGGATTCAACACCAGCGGGTCAAGGCCTTTGGGAAAGATCCGGATAAAATGTTAAATGGGTGATCTGAAGACGGAGGTCACGTGTTACGTGATTGATGCTGAGACATCATATAACTTACTACTACGTCGGCCTTGGATCCATAGTAATGTTATAATTCCTTCCACTCTCCATCAGTGTCTGAAATATGTCGACACAGATGGTAGGGTTAGGACGGTGGTCGCGGATAAGCAACCATTTAAAGGGTTTGAGAATTATTTCACTAATTCTCTCCTTTATGGTAACGTATCCGATACTGAACCATCGGTCCAGGGCACGGACAGCGGAGAAGAAGCTGATTCTAAAGCCGGATTCGATTACAATGGAGGTTTTGTTTTAAATGACATTGTACCATTTGTAATCAATCTTGACGATGAACAATCGTCAGACGGCAGTTGTAACTGGCAACTTGCCAATATCGAAATAAATGATGATTTAGAGTACTCGATGTCTCTTGATGATACGATAAAGGGATTGTATGATAATCCCGATTTATATACGCCACTCCGATCATCTTATGTAACAAAGAAACACCTCCAGCACTCTTTCGGAACAACCCTGATCGTTCCTGCCAAAATAGGAGGCGAAAAAGAAGTGATTTATGGTAAAGGAGAGAATTTTCCGTTGCCAGATCATTTCCTAAGAGAAGATGAGGATGAAGACAAACCTGGTCGACATTTATCTAAGTATAGTCCGGAAGCGCGCAAGCTCATGGAAAAACAGGGATACGATTTCGCACTCGGAGAAGGATTATACTTCGATCGAGGTTCCCGAATTCCAGCCAAAGCAGCATATGTACCAAAAGGGAAACCGGATGATTATTATAAATTCAGACGAGGACTGGGTTATGTCTCTTCTTCAGAAGACGAGTGTTGCTGGTTAATCAATGACCAATCATCTAAGCAATACAAGGATGGGTACGCGTCAGATTCCTCGGAATGGGACTCCGATACAAGTTTGGGGGAAGTATTTAAAACCCTAATGTCGAACATGACTACAGCTGATCCATCTACGATGGAGGACGACGATCAAATGCCAACGTGGGAAGACCCATGGGTTCATCACCTAAACATGCAGTACGGCGATAGGTTTGAACAGAGGGAACCCCCCACCGAAGATAAAATAGTCCAAATTAATATGGGCGATGAAGCCAACACAAAGCCCATATTCATCAGCGATAGTCTTCCCCCAGATGAGAAGGAGGAATTAATTGCCCTCATCAGGGAATATATCGACGTCTTCGCTTGGAATTATGAGGACATGCCAGGGCTCGTCCCCAATGTGGCAATGCACCGCCTCGATATCAAGTCGGATGCCAAACCCGTCAAACAGCAGCAGAAATGGTTTTGTCCGCAGATTATGGAAGCCATTGAGGCAGAGGTTAAGAAATTGATCGACTCAGGATTCATCCGAGAGGAGCAGCATCCAGACTGGCTAGCTAATATTGTCCCAGTCATGAAGAAAAATGGTAAAATCAGGATATGCATTGACTTCAGGGACCTGAATGCGGCATGTCCGAAAGACGATTTTCCTCTCCCAATCACGGACGTCATCATCGACAATACGTGTGGATTTAAGAGAATGTCCTTTATGGATGGCTTTTCGGGGTATAACCAAATCAAGATGCACCCGGATGATGAGAAGCATACAGCATTCAGAACACCCCTCGGTGTCTTCTGCTACACGGTGATGCCTTTCGGTCTAAAGAATGCAGGCGCCACATACCAACGAGCAATGATGAAGATTTTCCAAAAACATCTCAGGAAAACAGTTGAATGCTATGTTGACGATTTGTTCGTAAAAAGCCGCAACAAAGAAGATCACATCAAGGACTTGAAGACGATGTTCGATCTCATGCGGAGTCATCAATTGAATATGAATCCCACTAAATCCTTCCTTGGAATGTCCAGCGAAAAATTCCTTGGATTCGTCGTCACCACTAAAGGTATACATATCGATCCTGACAAGGTGAAGACGATACATGAATTGCAACCCCCGAGAAATCTAAGAGAACTCAGAGGATTGCAAGGGCGTTTAGCTTACATCCGGCGGTTCATCTCAAATCTTTCTGGGAAGTACCAACCATTTTCTAAACTAAACAAGAAAGGTGTGTCATTTATTTGGGACGACGCCTGCCAAAAAGCACTCGAAGATATCAAGACATATCTGACGAATCCTCCTATTCTCGTCACACCAAAATCAGGTAAACCGTTCTTGATTTATATCAAGGCGATAATAATGGTCACGAACAGGCAGTCTATTACCTAAGTCGGACTTTGGTAGGTGCCGAGTCTCGATATCCGATGATTGAGAAAGAATGCCTCGCATTGGTATTCGCAGTACAAAAGATGCGGCATTACTTGGTTGGACAGACGATTTACGTTATTTCTAACGTTAATCTAGTACGGGTATTTATGACGCAACCGGGTTCGATGAATTGGCGGTTAGCAAAGTGGGCCCTTCTCTTGTCCCTGTATGATTTGCACTTCAAACAGCAGAAGTCGGTCAAAGGACAATCGATTTGTGATCTTTTGGCGGCAAGCCCGACAACAGATACGGCAGAAGTATATGATGACTTGCCGGATGAAACCCACGAGGTTAATACTACATCACACCAACAAGTATGGCAATTATACTTTGATGGTGCTTCGAGAGCAATTAATAAGGCAGTAACCCCCGGATGTCCTAAAGTCTCCTTCGGAGTTGGAGTTGTCTTAGTTTCCCCGGGGAAGCATGTGATGCCTCGGGCTTATTCACTGACAGATCCATGTTCCAATAACGTAGCCGAGTACAACGCGCTTTTCATTGGACTCAGTTTCGCCAAGGAGCTAGGGGTCGAATATCTTGAAGCTTTTGGGGATTCTCAATTGATAGTCAACCAAGTCCGTGGAGAGTATGAAGTCAGGAACCAAGACCTGATCCCATACCACCAGGAGGCTGTTAAAATGGTAGATTCTTTCGAAGAATTCTTTATTGAATACATCCCTCGTCTCCAGAACGTTTATGCGGATGCACTGGCAGCACTAGCAGTATCACTTGCGCAGCCGTCCAAAACTGAACTACTAGTCACAGTAAGATCACATCAACTCTGCATACCCATATACAATATGGATATTGAAGAGGAAGATGACAGAAACATAAATGCTAAGGAGTTGAATTCAACTCAAATCGGGTCTGAGTCCCGAGATTGGCGTTTTCCCATCATTGATTACGTCCAATATGGTATTCTGCCAGAGGATGTAAAAGAAAGGGAATTAATCCGCCGAAGAGCACCAAGGTTCTTCTATAGTACTGAGACCCGTACATTATACCGTCGGGGGTATGACGATTTGCTACTCTGATGCCTTTCGAACGAAGAAGCAGAAGAAGTTCTTAAGGAAGCACACGAAGGAGAATGCGGCGCGCTTCAGCCTGGTCCCAAACTGTACGATCGCATCAGGAGAATGGGATATTTTTGGCCAACAATAGTTCGTGACGTGATAGAATACGCCCGAGGATGTCACGCCTATCAAGTACATACAAATTATATGCACCAACCACCGGAGCGGTTACACACGTCAACCACGTCTTGGCCATTCAAGACATGGGGTATGGACATTGTCGGTCCTATTTTTCCCCCTTCAGTCAAAGGTGATCGATTTATTCTCGCAATCACGGATTACTTTTCAAAGTGGGCTGAAGCAATTCTGCTTAAAGAAGTGAAGACGAATAACGTCATCAATTTCATCAAACATCACGTTATATACCGACACGGCGTGCCAAGACGGATCATTCATGACAACGGTCCACAGTTCATAAGCAACGCTTTCGTCAGGTTTTGTGACAAGTTCAAGATTCAAGATGTTTCGTCAACAGCTTATTATCCCGCTGCGAATGGATTAGCTGAGGCTTTTAACAAGACGATCATTAAGATCCTGTCAAAGCTCGTGAAGACCAATAAACGAGACTGGGACGATAAACTCGGTGAAGCACTCTGGGCTTATCGCACCACCTTACGCACACCTACGGGAGCCACCCGTATTCGTTGGTATACGGATGTGAAGTTGTGCTACCGTTGGAAATCCAAATCCCATCCCTTCGGATCGCTCTCGTAACAGAGATGACGACGGAAGAGCAACATCAAAAACGTCTCGAAGAACTCAAAATGTTGGATGAAAGGCGCTTGGAAGCTCAATAACACATCGAGTTTTATCAAGCCAGAATATCTAAGGCTTTTAACAAAAGAGTCCGACAAAGAAGCTTCAAGGAAGGAGATCTGGTCATCGCTGCTCGCCGATCGATAATCCTCAATTCCAAGAAGAAGGGTAAATTTGAACCCAAATGGGAAGGACCGTTTGTGATAGACACAGTCTACTCAAACGGCGCATATCGCTTCATTTCTCTAGAGGGCGTCAGGCAATTAATGCCAATAAATGGGAAGTTCCTGAAAAAGTACTATCCCTAGTACATTCAGGATAACTCATTTATCGGGAAGTTCCTCGAAGAATATTACACTTAATATTCTAGAGGATAACCCGAAATTATTTTTTTTACCACCAAAATCCCTCACTGATCAATTTCAATTGACAGTGAGTCCACCAAAATTGTCTTTCTGGTCTAAACCACCAACAAGTTCCCCTCTTGATTCTTTCCATGAACAAGAGGCCATTTTCAATTCAGAGTCTCCTTTCGATAAACGAAAGAACTCCCCTCCTTTCTCTTTGGTTAAACCTCTTCATGGTTACAACCAAAATTTGAAATTTCATTTCGATAAACGAAAAACCCATCTAGATAATCGATCCTATAAAAGGTAAGCTTATTTAGATCTTCCAGATTCTCGGAGTGGAGATCCCACTTCTAGTTTCTTTCTTGCACTGGAAATAGAATATAAAATTCTTCCTTTCCAGAATCAAGGAATAGAATATAAAATTCTTCCTTCCTTGTTCGGGGAATAGAATATAAAATTCTTCCTTCCCACACCAACCCTTTTCCAAGAATTTAGGATTCATCCTAGGAAGTTTATCCCGAATCCTAAGCAGGGATAAGTCTGTGCCTAACACGCGCTACCGGTTTAGTCTTTCTCCGTGGAAGAAGACACCAGAGTTCGATTCTGAGGTATTTTATCCTGAAACCTAAGCAGGGATAAGTCTGCGCCTAACACGTGCCGCCGGTTAGTTTTTAACCGTTAAAAAGAACACTCACCCACATATTCAACATTGTGGCAGGTTGTTATTAATAACACCAAAATCCACGCCTTACACGCATGGGGAATTTCATCCTGAACCCTAAGAAAGGATATGCCGACGCCTAACACGCGCCGCCGGTTTAGTCTTTCTCTGCAGAAAAAGACACCATAGTTCGATTCTGGGGTATCTTATCCTGAAACCAAAGTAAGGATAAGCCAGCGTCTAATACACGTTACCGGGTAGCCTATTCCCGTAACAATGGCGAAGTCTACGTATTCAAAGTCGTAGCAAAGAGTCTAAGGGAGTTCATTCCGTTAGCACAACGTCACATGCGAAACGGATTTAGACAATCCGCATGCTAACCCGACTCAAACGGTAGTCGGTAAAGGCTAATCAAATCCGTTGAAGGCTGAGGGTTAGCCAAAAATCCTAAAGTCAATGCCAAAAATCCTAAAGTCAACGCCGTAACAAATGGTAAAGCCTATGTATTCAACATCATAGCACAAAGTCTAAAGGAGTTCATTCCTTTAGCACAACGTCACATGTGGAACGGACTAAAACAATCCGCATGTAAGCCCGATTCAAACGGTAGTCGGTAAGAGCATGTCAAATCCGTTGTAGGCTGAGGATTTGCCAAAAATCCTAAGTCAACGTCTCATACACGTTGCTGTTTAGTCTTTTTACAGGAGAAAGACGAAGTCTACGTATTCAATATCGTAGTACTAAAAGGGTTAACTCTTTTAGCTTAACGTCACATGTGGAACGGACTTAAACAATCCGCATGCTAGCCCGACTCAAACGGTAGTCGGTAAAGGCTCATCAAACCCGTTGATGGCTGAGAATTTGCCAAAAATTCTATAAATACAAGTTATTGACGCATCAATTCGATAGATTGGTCTCGTGACTCAAGTATTTGCCACGCTCTAATTCCTTAAGTGCTTAAACTGTGTATACTCCAGAAGACGTACGAGTATAAACTGTGTCGAACGCCGGACAACGTGTCGTAATGAAGCTTGGACGCCGGACAACGCGTCACAAGGAAGTTCGAATGTCGGACAACGCGTCGCAATGAAGCTTGGACGCCAGACAACGCGTCACAAGGAAGCTCAAACGTCGGACAACACGTCGCAATGAGGCTCAAACGCCGGACAATGTGTTGCAAATGAAGATTCAACACCGACAATCGATGGTCAGCAAACTCGAGCTAAAAAGTCAGGAAATCGAGAATTGACTTCAAGTTCAAAATTCCGATAGACGGTCAGATAATAAATACAGCACCGGAACCCTTACAGACATTCGACAAAGCACTGAATAGCCTGGAGGACTGAAGGAATCAAGAATAGAAGCCATTCCAAATATCTCGTCATAACCGATTGAAGGATGGGACAATCACATCCAAAGTATTCCAGACTCTTCTATAAAAGAATGAGGCTGAAATACTTTGGAGGGGGTATCTGTAGGCGTATAAAACTGCCTATAGGTCCCTTAACACAACTCGACGACGTCAAACCAACCATCGGGCAACGTATGCAAACACGATCGCTAGTCCACAACACCGAAGCTAAATGATACGCGACGAAGCGGGCTAACGAGGCTACGAGGCTAAAGAACCACACGCAAACAACGGAATAAATCCACTCGCGTGCGGAATCAAGCTAACGGTTTGGTGAATCAACGAGTCATCCAACCAAGAGCGGACTCGGACAAATCGAGATCGAATTAAGATCAGTTTCGGACTCGAACACAAAAGTGGATTTTCTGCCAAATCAGGATCCGGATTTACTACCAAATCACGTCCGAATAAATCAACCACAGAACCAAGTGGTGGCTCGGCCGAGCCACCCAGGGGGCACGAAGGCCGATCGGCCACCACCGAGCCACCATGTGGTGGCTCGGTGGCCGGGCCACCTATAGGTGGCTCGGCCACCACCGAGCCACCACATGGTGGCTCGGCGGCCACCAAGGTGGCTCGACCACCACCGAGCCACCTTTTGGTGGCTCGGTGGCCGAGCCACCAAGGTGGCCGGCCGAGGCACCAACAGGTGGCTAGGTGGTTCGGCCACCTGTGCCCGGGCACAGTAAAGGAGGCCTATAAATAGGAGGGTGTTGGCTCATTTTCAAGGGTTGGAAATTTTGGAGGCGAAGCTCTGCTGGATTCAAGGCTCGAGACTTAAAAAAGATTGAAGCTTTAGGACTTACTCTTCCAGATCTGGTGCTCGGCGATCGTCAACGCCAAATAAGGCAAGAATTCGAGAGGGACCGGATCTCAGATCTACGCAGTCATCCTCCGGATCAAAGCTTGGTCTTTGATCCCGAGAATCGGGTGATTATTTACTTGGTGAACTAATCCCCCCCCCCCGGCTATTATTTCCTTAGCGAAATAATACCCGTCATACTGCGTAGATCCGACCGGATCTAGATCACGCGGTGGTCCACGGATAAACCCCGGCGCAGGCAAAGAACCCACGTAAGCGAGTGACCGCAAAACAGGAGCTCGTGATTTGTTCGACAAACAAGGAAAAAGTTGTAATTTTTATTTCTTTTTTATTTGATTTCGTTGTAACCGGATCTTATAAAAAGACCGGATCTTTGTAATCTATAAACTATTACTAAGAGTACGATGGAATCAATGAAGAAAGCTACGATTTTTCCCACGAATAGCAGGTAAGGTCTCGCAAGTGAGGTCCTATCAGGCAAGCTCGCGGAAGGTCACAAGCGAGTTCTGAACACCAGCTGCAGGCTCTTGGCCCTATAGTTTTGATGATGATTTGTCAAATAATTTATCACTAATATATTCTCTAGTTTTGTTTTTATGTTTCTCTTTACAGGTATTTCAACACACGAAAATCAAGCATTAAAGATTCAAGTTCATATGTGTGGAGTTACCTAGGTATAAGAGTAGTTTACTTACATATATTGTATGTTTATATTTAAGCTCAATATATTTACACTTAACACGATTTTTGACGTTGTCTATCATATAAATAATTTTTCATCAAAGGTTGTTACAATATCTTTTATTTCATGTTTACAGCTCTTTCATACTTTATTATATACATATAATATATGCATGATACATATATACGTGTTTATAAGTCATATCAAAATTTTTATGTACTTAAAAATACAGGTTTTACGAACTCTTTTCAAAAACAGTGTGTTTTTGCAAACAAAAATTATTTTTCCAAAAATTCCTTTTCTAACATGTTCATTTTATCATTTAGAAACTTTTTCCAAAGTTTTATTATTTTTGGAGTTGTTTTGCTATTTTTAAAGTATTTTCAAATCTGACCAAAAACCTATCATATTGGCTATATCAGTTTGCGGTCGACCACCAGCGGCAAATTTTCTAAGCATGGTTTTTGTATGCCCGTGGTCGACCGTGAACTATCCAGAGACTTTCGCGATCGACCGTCGCGGTCGACCGCCAGCTTTAAAACCCTGTTCTCAGATTTTCTTGTGCCTCACGGTCGACCGCGAGATTTCACGATCGATCGTCGATTCCATCATTGGTTTTTAACGGCTAGTTTTATAATGGCTATCTGAGGGTTTTTTTGGTCATTTCAAGTTGGTTTTTGCTGAGTTCTTGAGTGGGTATAAAACCCCTATTGCTCTTCTATTTCAGCAACTAAGAAAATCAAGTGATTTGTTTTTACAAGAAGTTTTAACAAAGGTTTAATAAGCGTTTAAAGAGCTGTTAAGCTAATTTTCGATAATCTGCTTCAAGAGAAGTTTTCTACAACAAGAAGTGGCTTTCAAATCCTATTAGGATCATCACCCATTGTTCTTCTTGTTTGAGAAGTTTTCTAAACTCTTATATAGCTTACTATTCCATTTTCATTTCATTAGCTATACTTATTTAATTGTATTATTTTCATTCACTGTTATCACAAACATACACTTTGAGCTTAATATCATCATACTATATAGTGCGGGTTGTGGTGTGTGATTTAGTGAGTGTGAGCTTCATTGTGTTCTCACTTGTTATTTGAGAACAAATCATTGTATTTAATCTTTATTTGTGAGTTTCACTTGTAATACACTTGTACACCGGGAGAAGTGTGAGGCGAGAGACGGGGTCGAATCCAATAGGAGTAGCATCGGTTGACTAACCTAGGGAGAGATTACATCTGAGCACTTGAGGAGGAGGACACGGGCTAGGTTCCTACACTTAGTGTGTAAAGTGTGATTGCTTAGTGATTGTGTAGTGTGAGAATTTTCGGTGATCTTGTAAACCGATTGTGTAGAAGTTCCGGCTTCCAAACTGGATTGTGATAGTGGATATCTCCTCGAGGTAAGGAGCGGGGACATAGGTCGTGGGGACCGAACCTCATAAACATATCTTGTGTTTTGTGTTTGCTTAGCATATATTTCTTTTGTGCTTATTCTTATCGTTCTTATTCATATCTATTTCTTGCAAGAACAAATTGATTAACTTAATCGTAATTGGAATTTAGTCGGGATTAGATTAGCATAAGAATCTAATCACCCCCCTCTAAGGTCTAACACAGGCGAGATCTCTCTTCTGCAGGCGAGTTTAAAAGGGGGCGACGATTCCAAGTGGAGTTGTCAGGCTGTAGGCGAGCTCGAGATCCCACGTTTGGTGAGTTCGAGCAGTTGCTTTCCCATGCGAGTTTTGGGAACAAGCTCATGGTCCCCCCCACCCTTTTTTTGTCTGCGATGTTGGAGAACAGCTGGATCCAGCTATTCTAGGGTTTTCTTATAAAAACCCAATGAGCACGAGCGGAGCCCTCTGCCCCCATTCTGTTTTCTTCTTCTTAGCGATTAATTAAGGCGGCGGCAATTAACTGAGCTTGAGATTTTTAGAGGAAAATCTCGTTCATTTAAGAAGAGTTCTTGTAGCAATTTATTAAAGAGAGAGAGAGGAGATTTTCTAAGTTGGAAAATCTCGCGCCTTTTAGAACAACAAATAGTTTCTATTGGTTCTCTTTTGAGAGATCTCAAGTTTGAGATCTGCTCTTGTACAAGCTTTGTAATCTTCTTTAATATAAAGGAAATTATTTGTGTGGCTCCCGAGGACGTAGGCAAGTTACCGAACCTCGTTAAAACTCGGTGTTCTCTATTCTTGCTATTTTTTTTATTTGTTGTGTTTTTTTCCATTGCTTAACATAAGATTCGGTAGGGCAAATTCCACAGAGGGTTCATATTTGATAGGTGATCGAATAGCTAAGGAGCAGTTGTACCAACGATTGGTAGCTTGAATCCCTAACAACGGGTATCAGAGTATATCTAATATTTCCTAACAACTGATATCAGAGCTATTATTCAAATTTGTGTGTCTAAAAAATAGCAGAAGAAGCCAAATCTAAAATTGAGAAGTTTGACGGATCAGACTTCGCCTACTGAAAGTTACAGATAGAGGACTATCTGTACCAGAAGAATATTTACCGTCTGTTGATGGGTAAAGCAAAAGAACAGAAGAAAGAAGAATCCGATGAGGACTAGGAAATATTAGATCGAAAAGCCTTGGGGCAGGTCCGATTAGCCCTCACAAAATCTGTAGCACACAATATATTAAAGGAAAAGACGACGGTGGGACTTATGGAAGCGCTCGCAATAATATACGAGCAACCGTCAGCTGCAAATAAGGTGCATCTCATCAAAATGTTATTCAACCTTAAGATGGTAGAAGGATGTTCATTCATGATGCATCACAGCGAGTTCAACACAATTATTAATCAACGCATCTCAGTTAACATCACGTTTGATGACGAAGTGTAGGCCCTATGATACTATCGCAATTGCCGAATAGTTGGGCAGGCTACGTGACCGCAATCAGCAACTCGGCAGGAAAGGAGAAGTTGAAGCTGAATGAGGTGGTAGCTATGATTCTATCCGAGGTGGTTAGAAGAAAATCGAATGAATCAAATGGTTCAGGTTCAGTCCTAAGTCTCAAGCAGAGAGGCTAAAACAATAATAGGTGGAACCAAAGCAGGAATCGATCGAAATCGAAGAAGAAGAGGTCGAACTCGAAGGTGAGATCTATCAAAGGAAAATGTTAGAACTGCGGCTAGGAGGGCCATATGTCTTCTACTTGTAAAGCACCGTAGAAGGATAAAAATGAGCAGGAGGTTCATATTGTGTAAGATGCATTAATTCTCGCTATGGATAGCGATTCTGATTCATGGGTCATTGATTCGGGAGCCTCATTCCACGCCACTACTAATAGAAGGCTATTTCAGAACTATGTAGCAGGGGACTTTGGGAAAGTATACTTGGGGGATAATGAACCTTGTAGTGTCATTGGAAGAGGTGATGTGCAAATATAGTTGAAGATTTCCAAGTGGTCTAATTGTACAATGGTGGTTACCCGAGGCAACAAGACCGGTACCCTTTAACGGTATAATGGTGGAAAATCTCTAATGGTACAATGGTGGAAAATCTCTAACGAGCAGTTATACCAACGATTGGTAGCTTGAATCCCCGACAATGGGTATCAGAGCATATCTGATATTTCCTAACACGACCAAGGCAATATACTCCTTAGTGGTACGATCCCTTCTCTACTGGAACCCTAACATGCACGATCACGTTGGGGATGATGACCCTTGAGTAAGCAGCCAGAAAACTATACCAAAATTTTGATAGAGGAAGAAGAAAAAGGAAAATGAGGAGATTCTAGTTTTTGTGTATATTTTATCTCCTTACATGGTCTCTTTTTATAAGGAAAAAAGGACCCGTTATGAAGAAATAGAAAGAGATATTTTAGCCTTAAGAATTTCTCACGTTCCTAAGAACGTGAGAAAACTAACTAACTTTTAATAACTAATTAATTAATTATTTTAGTTTGTTACATCTTGGTATTTGATTTGTTGTTATTTATCCAACAATATATTTATACAAGCTGAAGAATTAGTATGAAAAGTCCTGAAAAATATTGAAAATAGAGGGAAAATAAAGGGATGATATACTACCTAATATATGATTACCATGGTACCTAATATAGATGATAGTATATCAATTGAATATATATTATTATATTTGATGCTCTGTCTCAAATTGTATTTAGATCTACCAAGGGAAGTTTGTTGAGAAGGAACAAAAATAAGAATGATGACTCTTCCAAGCAATAAGTTGAATGTATTCCGAGCATTGTGGATAGTTGGTTGTAAGGGTTGTGATCGGTTGGAGTTGCTCATGATAGCGATCGAGTAGCAATCGAGTGTATGGCCAAGTAAGCTAGACGGGGGGAGCTTGACTGGGTGGAACTAGTCGTAGGGGAGGCTTTCCGGAGCGGCTAGGTTGTGGCTATCCAATGAAAGCTTGGACAGAGGTGACAAGAATGTTACTGTCTGGCGAGGGCTTAGACGAAGGCAGCGAGGATGTTGTAGTCGGATGAGGGCTTTAACAAAGGCGGTAGGTTGTTGCTATCTAGTAAGTGCTTGGATAGAGGCAATGAGGTCATAGCTATTCGGGGAGTTGAACAGTAGATGAGTTCCTAGCTTGAGGTTAAGGTAAGAAATGCCTCTCGGGTGTTCCATCAATGACCTTGTGTGCAGCATCATCAACGGGCATGGAACGGTCGTCAATGGTGAGGATAGTTGTGCTTGTCATCCTTGTCGATTGAGTAGATGAGGGAGGCAGTCGCAACTACTAAAGAGGGGCGAGGGTGGTCGTTGATGTCGCTGTTAGTTGTCATCGGCAGAGCGGATCAAGTAACAAGTTAGCAAGGTGGAACTTGGTTAGAGAATTTTTTTTAAATAGCTAGCGAGCATCGAAAAGCATGAAAGATGGTAGAGCATGGAAATCTGGGGCAAAGGCAATGATAGTATAGTGAGGATATAGGGCTTGCAAGGGTTGAGCAATGCGAACATGGGCGGTGCTCACAAGGGATCCAACAAATAGGGTGTCGTTGTAGTAGTGATGAGTTGTTGGGGGTTTGTGATAATGAGTGGTGATGGCGGAGTTGACATCGGCGGTGGAGCATCGCGTAGAGGGCTGGCAGTGGAGCAGGGGCTAGTGGCAATCTACAGTGGTGAAGGTGAAGCATGGTAGCTGTTGTGAATCAAGGAAGTTAATGTGAGCATTCCATTATTAGGAGTCAGAGAAGGGTTGATGGAGGCCGGGGAGTAGAAATTGTTGGTGGCAGAGATGGCTCACGTGTGTGGTTTTCCTTATGGTGACTGGTGGTGGGGTATTGGTGAGGTGCGGATGATGATGTTTGGTTTAGGGATTTTACCGAACATGTGAGTGCGTTTGCGAGTGGAGATTTGTTGATGTGGTGTTTGGGATTATGAGGTATTTTGGGGGTATTTTAGATTTACACACTATGGGTGAGACGGCCGGTCGGTTTGGTTTTTGGTTAAAATTTGACCAACCAAACTGAACTGCCTGTTATTTATAACTGAACCGAATTGCTCCGTGTCAGTTCAGTGCAGTTCGATTCGGTGCGGTTTGGTTCTTAATTGGGTATGACACATTCAAATGTCATAAAAACTTAGACATGCTTAATTTATTCACGATACAATTTTTTCTTTGCTCTGTTCATAACTTATTTAGGTACTAACATGCAAGGATTTTGCAAAAGAAACCACTAATCAAGATGAAAAAACGAAGAAAGGGTATCAGAAGTAGAACCTTTTAAAAAAAAACTTGACAATATTAAGCAACTTGACAAATCAGATCCAAAGCATCAAAGAGAATGATTCAATTGTCGAGCTTTCTAACTTATAACAAAGAATGAGCCCCAAACAATATTTTAGCATCTGGAAGTAGAATACTGAAAGTATTGAGCACAAAACTAAAACTATTTTGAAACTCTTATTGAATCATAATAAATAAATAAATGTATAATGTTAATTATCAGTTATAAGTATAACATATATATTACAAGTTATACTACTTAATGTTATTGTTGATTAAGCTTTGTAATATCACAAGCAGGTGCTTTTTGCAATGAATCTTTGAACTGAACCTTCTTTGGATAGCCTAAAATAGTGCATAAGAACCTTTTCTGGATAACCTGAAAAGTGTACTGAAGAACACAAAGCAAACTAAATTCCCAATCGCAAAGAATAAAGTCGAAATCACAAGAAACAAACAAATAGAGAAAAAATAGTCACATGTATAAAGCTTTGAATAATTGAATGAACTTGAGTTATTATCATTATGTAACAAAATGGATCAAGTACTGATGTAATTGACTGTAAAAAATGTTATTCACATGTAAAGACAAGAAACAAATAGCATGTTACCTTTGCAGGCCACCACAATTTCTTACTTAAGATAGAAATTAGGAAAATTCTTGTTATGGTTGGTATCAGATTTCTGTAAATAGTTTTCCTTCACATTTGGTTGATTCTCTATAACTTTAATGCTTAATTTCAGACATGCTACTACTACTGTTGTTCCAAATTTAGAAGTTGTGTATACAAGGTGAAGAATCTATTGTTTAGAATTCAGAAGTAATGTACTCGAGGAGAGCAGGAAATGACATGTACCTTGGTAGTTAGCCACACTAATTCTTGGGCATCAGGAGCAACCAAAATTCAAAGAGAACTTCAAACCACAAATATAGTTAGCAGTGTGACTTAACATTGACTAGTGAAGGACAATAAAAATTATTCACCACTAGAGGAAGGTAATAAAAACAAAACTTTTATTGACCTATACTTGGCATATATTGAGTGAAAATCGACTCAAAATACTACTAGACCTAATAACACAACTTTAGCACCAGATCTCCCTCGAGCACTGTAAATCAAATGAACTAGAAAATAGCTTGCAGAAAATCAAATGAACTTGACAATAGCTTGTGAAATCAAATGAACTAGACAATAGTTGCACAAAATACTACTAGCCCTGATAACACAACTTCAGGAAGTCATGTTATAATAATCTATCAGATAATGTCCAAAATCTAATTGAGAATATCTAAACAAAAACAAGTTTAAAATCATCTTTCAAGCCTATAGAAAACCAAATAGCACCATCAATAATATATGGCAATAACTCTCCCTCTTCAGCTTGTTCAATCTGCAAGAACAAAGTTTGATCGCAACCAGATCAATTTTGTATAATATAAAATAGGAAAAATGGTTATCTTTGTAATGGTCTTTCATGATTAAGCTCTTACAAATCTGTGATTGTTGGTTCAATTGAAAGCTTACTCAAATCTGAAAGGTAAATAAATAACAAATTAAAAAATCATAGTCATTTTAAATACAAACACATACATGGTAAATACCTATGTCTAACTTCTCAAGAGCATCCAGATCTTATTCAAAGAAAATTTTGCTTGAACCCGACGTAGCCAACAAGTTTTGAAGCCAATTAGAAGTGCATACTAGGTGTTGTACTATTCCCGGAGTCAATGAGCTCCCATTTGGATCAAATACTCTGCCATCCGTACTAAATGTAGACTCAGAAGCAATTGTAGAGATGGGGACAACTAATACATCACGAACCATCTGAGAGAGAATTGGGAACCTTGCACTATTTACTTTCCAATAAGCTAAAATATCAAAGTTAGTTTGTTCGACTTCAACATCCTCGCTTAGAAATCTTTCCAACTCTAATTTTGCTTTGGCACTTCTTTTTGCGGCTTTCAACCTTTTAAACTAACTTTTTACATCAGTTATTTGATTAGCATCATCATTGTCAATATTATTATATGAAGCACCAATTGATTTCCGACTTGCACCTATTTCAATTCCATATTTAAATTTTTACTCATTGAACAATGCAAATGCGGCATCTTTGATGAATTTTAACTTATCAACGCTTTCTTTCTCACCATATGTAAGCTCAAGAATAAAAGTCATAAAATCTTCTTTATTTTGTGGATCAAGGAGCATCGCAATGTAAATCAACATGTTCATCTTCTCCCAAATTTCCTAATACTTCTCATATTTATTTGTCATTCTATTAGCAATTCTAGCATATGATACATCATTAGACAATCGCCATATTTATCTGTCATATAATACTTCTAATATTTATCTATCATAAAATCTTCCAATATAATACTTCTCATATTTATCTGTCATATTTATATTAATTGAGAATCTCTATTAGCGGACATCTTTACCTAACCTCTTTGCCAAGAGATTGTTTTATAAGAGGTTATTTGAGTATGCTTATCATTTGATTCAAAAATTTGCTTGATCATTTCTTATCTCCTTCAAAAATTGATGTTTGCATAAATTTTTGATCTACATTTGGATTTCAAATAATCACATGAATTTATGGTTTTCAAGAATTTTTTTATGAATTTTTCTTTCATGAATTTTCATAAATTAATTCATGAATTTTATTTGATATTATTTATTCATGGATTTTCATAATTCTCCTTCATGGGTTTTCTTTCATGAATATTTCTGGATGATTGTTGGATCATCATTTTATTGCCTTTGGAGATTTGTTTATACTATTTTCAACTTTAATTAAATTGGCTTTTGCATTAATTTTTGTTTAAGTTATGTTTTAAAATCTATGTATATAGACACCTTTTTCATAATGATATATCTTTATGTGTTCTCTTGTCACTTTGTATGTGAGTTGTGATTAGTGTGTTTTTATATCTATGTTTGCTCACATATATGCCTTATTATATTTTTTATATTCTTTATGGTATTTTGATAGGGTGAGCTTATTCCCTATATTTGTTTTATACTTACCGTGTCTTTTTAATAGGGGGAGTTTTCGCTCTCTTTATTTCTTGTTGTTATCCCTATTTTGATGTTGACAAAGGGGGAGAAACAAGTATAACCGTCCCCATAGACCCATTTTTTGGTAGTGTAATATCAATATGTTTTGTACGTGGACGTTGAATAAGATTTTTAGATAAATTGATTGCACTTGAATTGTCACACATTATGGATGATAAGGAACAATTTATGCCATAATCAGATAATGGTTGTTTCATCCATAAAACTTGAGCACATGCAAGACTTGCAGCAATATATTCTGCTTTAGTCGTTGATAATGATACTGAATTTTATTTTTTACTAAACCAAGATACAAGTGAATGTCCTAAGAAATGACATGTTCCTTATACTTTTTCTATCGGATTTACATCCAGCAAAATCAGCATCACAATAAGATAATAAATCAAATGTGCTATGTTTTAGATAAAACAATCCATAATTTGTAGTATCTTTAAGATATCTAAAAATTCTTTTTACTACTTTAAGATGTGATTCTTTAGGATTAGATTGAAATCTAGCACATAAACATAATATCAGGTCTACTTGCAGTAATGTAAAGAAGTGATCCAATCATACCTCGATAAAGCTTTTGATCAATATTCTTACCATTTTCATCTTTTTCAAGTGATGTAGTAGTACTCATTGGTGTTGGTTTGCTTGTTGTATTTTCCATTCCAAAGCATTTGAGAAAATCTTTAGCATACTTGCTTTGATTGATGAATATTCCTTCTTTTAATTATTTGATTTGAAGTCCAAGGAAAAAATTGAGTTCACCCATGTGACTCATTTCAAATTCATCCTACATAGTCTTAGCAAACTCTTGACAAAGATTGTTGTTAGTAGAATCAAAAATAATATCATATACATATATTTGAATTAATAATATATATTTATTTATTTTCTTGATAAATAATATTGAGTCAACCTTTCCAATTTTAAAACCTGAAATTAAAAGAAAATTTTTTAATCTATCATACCAAGCACGAGGTGCTTGTTTAAGACCATATAAGGCTTTCTTAAGTTTAAAAACATAATTTGGAAAACTTTATGTTTAAAACCAGGAGGTTGTACTACAAAAACTTCTTCTTTTATAAAACCATTTAGAAAAGTACTTTTAACATCCATTTGAAATAGTTTAAAATTCATAAAACATGCAAATGCAAGTAAAATTCTAATTGATTCTAAACGAGCAACTGGTGCATAGGTTTTATCATAATCAATACATTCTTCTTGATTATAACCTTGTGCAACTAATCTAGCTTTGTTTCTAACAACTTGACCAAATTCATCTAATTTGTTTCTAAATATCCATTTTGTTCCAATAATGGATTTATTTTGAGGTCTAGGTATAAGATCTCAAACATTATTTCTAGTAAATTGGTTAAGTTCATCTTGCATGGCAATTATCCAAAATTCATCAAGTAAGGCTTCTTTTATATTTTTAGGTTCAATAATTAACATAAAAGCAGTATGAGCAATCAAATTAAAATAAGATCTAGTAGTTACTTTATCAGAAATATTACCAATAATTAAATTATGTAGATGATTTTTAACTTCTACAAAATCTTTAGGTAAATCATTTTATAAATTATCATCTTTGAAGTATCTATCATTAGGGTATCATTTATATTGTTAACTAAATTATCATCATTATTTAAAACAATAGGTTTTGAAGAATTCTCATCAAAAGAAACATGCATGGTGTCTTCAATGACTAATGTTCTTTTGTTATATATTCTATATGCTTTGCTATGGTTAGAGTATCCAACAAATATTCCTTCGTCAGATTTAGAATCATCCAAGTTATCCTTTGTGTTTAAAATAAAACATTTATAACCAAGAACTTTGAAATAAGAAACTTTAGAATTTTATCATAAAATAATTCATAAGATGTTTTTTTTAAATAGGTCTTAATAAAACTCTGTTTAGAACATAACATGCTATAGAAACAGCTTCTGCCTAAAAAATACTTTGGTAAATTACTATCACATAGCATGGTTCTAGCAAGTTCTTGTAAAGTTTTATTTTTTCTTGGTACAACTTCATTTGTGGAGCTGCTCGAGGAAAAGGAAAAGTATGAGAAATACCATGTTTATCACAAAAAATTTCAAATAATTTATTTTTAAATTCACCTCTATGGTCACTATGTATAGAAATAATAGAAAGAGATTTTTGATTTTGAATTCTTTTGTAAAATATAGAAAACTCATTAAAAGCATCATTTTTATATTTAAGAAATATTACCCATATAAATCTTGAAAAATCATCAATAAGAACAAAAGCATATCTACTTCCATTTAAAGATGCTACTCTAGAAGGACCAAAAAGATCGATATGAATTAATTCTAATGGTCCACTTGTAGAAATTACATTTTTAGATTTAAAAGAACATTTATGCATTTTTCCTTGTTGACATGCATCACAAAAATTATCTTTGAAAGAAAGTTTAGGTAAACCATTTACAGAATTATTCTTAGAAATTTTAGAAATATGTTTAAAGTTAACATGACCAAAATGTTTATGCCATAAAATAGAATCATTAGAGGATGTAAGAAGAAATTGTTCATTAGAAATTTTATTCATAGATAACACATATATATTATTTTTTCTATGTCCTTTAAATAATATAGTAATCATATTAATATTATAAATTAAGCAAGATTCTTTTTCAAAAGTAATTTTAAAACCTTTTTCACAAAGTTGACTTATACTAAGTAAATTATGTTTAAGACCATCAACTAATAAACAATAATAGGTTTGTTTAGATTACAGACAGTTCTAGTACCGATGACAATTCCTTTGTTGTTATCTCCAAAAGTGATGGTACCACCATCCTTATTTTAAAAAGATGACAACAATTGGATGTTTCCAGTCATATGTTTGGAGCAACCGCTATCCAAAATCCATCTATCTTTCTTAGAGACCTGAAATGATAAACATTTATAAATTTGGTACTCATGCTATGTTGGGTCCTTAAAATTATCCTTTAGGAAACCAAACCCATGAAGAGTTTGATTTGCCTATATAGTTAGTTGATAAACAAATATTTTTAATATAATCAGAAATATAAAAAATTTTATGTAAAGAAGTTAATTCTAGGCACCCAAATAGAAAAGAATTTTGATTTCTTTTACATAAATTATTATTTCTATGTTCATGCAAATTACAAGAAGGTTTTACAAAAATGGTTTTCTTAGATATATATCTATTAACTTGAAAGCCTAAACCTTCTGTCTTTTGAAATTCTTTTTGAAAAGAAAGTATATTATTAAGACTTTCTTTACCTTTATTAAATTTACTAACATTCAAACATATACCATCATATTTTAATTTAATAGAAGAAATATCTTTATCTAAACTATTAATGCGAATTTTTAAATCATTGCATTCTGATTTTAGATAAACATTCTCATTCGAAAAAAATTGATTTTCTTTAAGTAAGGAACAATTTTCTTCTTTTAATTTAATTACTTGAGAATTAGAATTTGTAGATGAATTAAAATTTGAAATATCTTTAAGTAATCTTTTATTTTCTCCTTTAAAAAAATTATGTGAAGCCTTAATCTTAAAAAAGTTTTATATAATTCATTGAAAGTATCTAAAAGTTCTTCATTATCACTTACTTCATCTTGTGCCACAAAACATATATAAGCACTTTCCTTTTCTTCACTTTCTTCATCGGAAGAAAAAGAATCATCGCTTTCGTCCCATGTAGCCATCAAGGCCTTCCTTTTCTTGCTGTTTTGAATATTATTGAAATTGTTGAAGTAATTTGACTTTTGTTTACTTTTCAACAATGGACAATCTTTCTTCATATGCCCTGGTTTATTACACTTGAAACAAAGTAAGTTATTTGAATTTGAAATTTTTGATTTGTACTTACCTTGTTTTATGACTTTTTGAAATTTGCGTGCAAACATGCTTATTTCTTCATCATCATCCGAATCTTCTTTATCGGAAGTAGTAGTATTGAATGAAAGAACTTTCTTGTTCTTTGTTTCATCATCATTCGTTCTATCTTCAATTTGAACTTCATAAGCCATGAGGTTTTCGATAAGGTTTTCAACCGTAAGAGTTGACAAATCATTTGCTTCTTCGATTGCGGTAACCTTCTTTTCCATTGTGGAGTGAATGATTAGAGTATTTTTCTTACCATCTCTACTTAAGTGTATGTTTTTCCAAGACCAATGAGAGAATTTGTGATGTCGGTGTATCTTATGAACATTTCTCCAATTGTCTCGTTTTTCTTCATCTTAAATAATTCGAATATTTGTACAAGAACAGAAATTTTAGATTCTTTAACCTTATTTGTACATTTATGAGTTACCTCGAGTGTGTGCCAAATATCATATGCAGATGTGACCGTTAACATCCTATGGAACTCATTCTTGTCAAGTGCACAGAACAATGCATTCATTGCTTTTGAATCCAAATTTGCATTATTTCTTTGTGAAGTAGTCCATTCTGAAAATGGAGTTGTTGACTTCTTATATTTTATTTCCACAATGTTCCAAAGTTCGTAGCCAATTGATTAAAGGTAAATCTTCATTCGACACTTTCAATAGTTATAGTACAATCCATCGAACATTAGTGGATGATTTGTAGAATGGCCTTTTTTAAATTGTGATAAATTTGTTGATGTCATCTTTCACCTTGCTCTGATACAAAATATAGGATCTGAAATAAATATACTAGAACACTAGATGGGGGATGAATAGTGTTCTTTTAAAATTTATGTAAAGTAGATAATAAATTACAATAAAGAATGGCAACAATCTCAAAAAATCATAATCATAAATAAGAGATTTTATACTGGTTCCACCAATCTGGTATATATCCAATCCCTAAGCAAATCCCGCTTGAGATTTCCACTATAATTTTGAACCAAGTACAAAATTAAAATCAAACCTGACCAATTTGTAAGTCTTTACAAATTGCAATACCAATTGATAACACCTTGCCAATTTCACACTAATCTCTAGACCAAGAGATCAACCTCTCTCAAATTGAGAGAACTTTCCTTGAATCAAACAACTCAATTCCTATAAGTCTTGATTTGTAGTGTTGTGTAGTAGTGGCTTAGGAATAATTTTAATCTCTAAAAATTTCCTAAATATGATGCGGCATAAACATGTACCAAAAAGGTTGCAAGTGCACAACCGTGTCAAGTTATAGTATAATGATATCGATCCCATGAGGAAGGTGTTTTTGTAGGAGAAAATATAAAATTGGTTCTTATGTTGTGTGCGTGACAAATAGGAGTGATGAGTGAATGTGATTATGGAGAGATAATGAGAGTGATAGTGTGTAGATCAATGTGTTTGAGAATAAATGTGATCAATAAGGCAAGAAAGAAGAATGAATAAAATTGAGAAACAAATCAAAAATAAAATTCAAGAATAAAAGAAAATGTGAAATTAAAGATGGTGAATTCAAATATAGATATGGGTAATCTAAAATTGAACCCACTTCTTAGAAAAAGGTGATTCCCTAGAGGGTTCTAGTCTAAAGGCAAATAAAAAAAATAAAAATAAACAAAAAGAAAAACTAAACCCAAGAGGGTTCTAGCCTCAAGGTGAATAGTGTAAGAAATTAAAATCTAACTACAAAATAAATTGTAAAATCTAAACTACAAAATAAATTACAAGAATTAAATGCAAGAAAATAAATCTACTCTATAAACATGAAATAAATCTAAGGCAAGAGGGTTCTAGCCAACCTATTTAACAAGAAAATAAAATCTAACAATAAGTATAGAAATAAATCTAAAGTAATAAGCAATAAAAAAGAAAAAAAAGAGAAAAAAAGAAATACAAACCTCTAAATAATTCTTCATCTTCATCTTCATCATCCAACAAAGAGAAGAAATATTTAAAGTGGTGAAAAATTATTATTATTGATTATGATAAAAAGTTACAAATTAGGAAGGCCTTCTCAATTAAGAGTTGTCATTCTCTCCAAAAGGAGTTACAAAAAATTTTACACCTCTAACCCCTTACTCTCTACCACTATTTATAGTAAACATCAATGAATGTGAGCCCTTGGATTGAAATCTTATCCAAAACCATCAAAAATCAGCCCTTAATTCGTAACAGAATTGTCAGTATCGATGCCAGCATCGATACTAGCATCGATGCCGACGTCGATGCCAGCGTCGATGCTGCTATCGATGCCCTATCAAAATTCTGCTTTCACGGATGGCTTCGTCTCGTCGAGATAGGCAATTTTCATATATTATATGTTAAATTCCGCCTTCCGGATTGAGAGATATCGTCGTTTCTTTACGGCCAACCATCTTAAATACATTTTTTTCATATTTGATTTTTTTATTTTCTCCGGGTTCTACAAGCTACTCGGCTTGATTCTGAGCTTGGGCTTTTTGGCTCTTACTTGTGTTCTTCATTTAATTCATGGGTTTTTGTTGAGAGATGGGATTTTGAGCTTTATTCTTCATTAACCTGCAATTAAAGATAAAAACAATTATTAGTGATATATTTATTTATATAAAATAGATAATGAGAGTATTAAATTGTAATAAAATGTGATTATCAAATACCCCCACACCTAAACTTTTGCTATTCCTCTAGCAAATAAAATAAAATAAAAGAAAACCTAACTCACTTTCGCAGGAATCGCGGTTGTATTTAGCGCATACAACAAACCTTTAAACCCCTAGGTTACCCTAGTGGACGAGTTGTAGTCTCGTGAGGGTTTCCAGTGAATATACCCACAAAATTCGGTCAACTTGATAAATTAAAAAAGTTAGTAAATAACTAAATTTACTTGATAATTGAAGCTAGTTATTACTCAAGAAAACATTTTTATATATAACTCTAAGGTATATTTCCTAGAAATCTTCTCATTATAGCAATACAAAACCAAGCCAAACTTAGAAATTTAATTTAAAAGTTTTGAAAAGAACATGCTAACTCTTTGTTTAAAATAATATTCAAGTTGCTTGATCTAAAATATTTTCCAAGACCATATATACAAATATAACTATGTATAAAACATTTATTAGTATTTTTATTTTTTATATTATTATTATTTTTAACTCTTTCTTCCTTGGTGATTTTTTTCTACTTTAACAGGCTTTCTAAGCGACCATTTAACGAGTTTTGGGCCAATGGATCCCAACTCAATTGGGCTTAGGTCATTAAGTATGGAAATACTCATTGGGCTTAATTACTCAATCAACTTATGCTTTATAAGATAGAATCACCTTGAATTTAAGAGTTTTTTTTCTTTTTCTTTTTTTTCTTTTTTTGGTGCCTATTTTTCGCACTCTTCTTTTTGTAATTTTTTTTATATGTATATGTGTACATATTCTGAAAAATATGTAAGTCAAGCCACTTTGAAAAATTATTTTTAACTCTAAGCTAAGCATGTATTCCGTTATTTTAAATAAAAATCTAAGTTAAGGCTTAAGTAAAGTATACTACTTTGAAAATCATTTCTTAAGAACTTTATTTAAAGTTATCACAAAAAGTGAACTTGAGTAAATAACAGATTAGAAAATTTAAAATTTATCAAATAAAATAATTATTACATAACTTTATTAATTTGGCAAGTGACGATATTTTTATAATTTTTTTTGGAAAAGAAAAAAACGACAAAAAATGCAACAGAAAAATGTGAAACAAAGAGAAAAAATAACTAATTCCCACCCCCACACTTAAATTTTGTATTATCCTCAATGCAAACTCTATGATGCACAAAGTAAAGCAGATAAGAAGTGAAATACTTACATTTAGTCAGCTGATAAAAATCTGTAATTACATTTGGTCTGAGGAGGATGGAATCAAAAATTTATTCTTCTTTCTCTTTTTAACTTTTTTTTATTTTTTCTTTTCTTTTCTTTTTTTCTGTTTTTATTATTTTTTCAACTGAATAAGAAACTCTCGAATGAGAGAAGAATAAATTTTTTTTATTATTCTGAAATAAACAAAACAAATAATGTAGAATGAAGTGTTCAACACGAAGAGCTCGTATTCTACATTGAATCCTACCTTATTATTAAAAATTCTTCCCCAGATTTTAAATAAATTCAGAATGATATAATCAATAATATGAAATTCCAAGCATTTCGGGGTGTTCAATAATTCTTGCAACAAAGTAAGGTAGGTATTATTGGTGTCATGCATTTTGTATTTCTTAATGAACTCAGACTCTTGTACTGTGAAGTTTTGTTTTCTAACAACTAATTCTTCTATTGAGTTCTAAAAATTTGGTTGTTGATTATTCTCCAAGAATCTAAGTTCATCAAGAAAGAGTTCTTCAAAATTTAATTCAAAGCAGCAAATGTTTAACACAGTTTCGTTATTCTCAAGCACTTGGTCTGCTTCTTCTAAAAACTCTAACTCTTCATTAAAAATTTCCTCAAAACTCAAATCAGACTCTTCTTCTTCTTCTTCTATTCTTTCCTGAATATAATTTATTTCTAGAGGCTGATTATTTGGCTGGTCCCCTGGATTAAAAATGTTGAGATCAGCAGTCAAATTCCCAAAGGACAGCTTCATTTGACCAGTTCTACAGTTGATGAGAGCATTAGAAGTGACTAAGAAAGGTCGTCCTAAGATGATAGGTGTCTGTCCTTTGGGATTAGAAACAGGCTGTGTTTCCAAGACTACAAAATCTACTGGAAAAATAAAATCTCCAACCTTAATTAGAACATCCTCTAACTCACCCATAAGGACCTTAACGGATCTATCAGCCAACTGTAAGGTACATTTGGTTAGGTTCAGTACACCTAGACCCAATTGCTGGTAGACTGAATATGGAAGCAAATTGACACTGGCCCCTAAGTCTAGAAGCGCCTTATCAATGTGAGTATTACTAATGATACATGAAATGATGGGGAACCTGGATCTTTACGTTTCAAAGGTATGGGATTTGATAGCATTTCACTGATATTGACGGTTAAAAAGACTTTCTTTGGAACATTTATTCTCCTCTTCTTAGTACATAATTCTTTTAAAAATTTAGCATAAGATGGAATTTGTTCAATTACATCTAAGAGAGGAATATTGACATTAACCTGCTTGAATGTTTCTAGGATCTTCTCCTCTTGAGGGTAGTGTTTCCTAAGCCTGAGTCTATCTGGAAAAGACGCAATTGGTCTAAACCTATCAAAATCAGGCTTAGGTTCCGGTTCAGGTTCTTGATCATCTGAGGAGGGTGATTGTTGAATAGATTCATCAGAAGGAGAAGGAGAAGGAATTTGTACTGGATCAAAAGTTTGACTTGGAGGAGTTCTTACTTGATTATCGACCTGTCTACCTGACTGAAGTGAATGGATTGCATTCACTTGAGCTTCATAGGATGAACTGCATCCTGTGTCCTTAGGGTTGACCACGGGTTGACTCGAAAATTTTCCTTTCTCTCTTTCACTCATGGGACTAGCTAGTTGACCAAGTTGGAATTCTAATCTAGCTATAGCTTGAGTGTTGGAATTGAGCATTTATCCGGTTGATTGCATAAATGAATTCAGAGTGCTGCATGTTTGAGTCAACATATTCGTGGTTTGAGTAGAGGCCTTAATTATGGTTTCCAAACCTCTTTCCAAAACATTAAGACGTTTACCTGATCTGGATTGTGATGAGTCTGAATTACAGCTTGATGAAGAGAAGACTGATTTTGATACAGCAGATTGGGTTGCTGAAATTATGGATGAGAATTGAAAGGAACTGTGTTTCCCCTAGGAAAATGTTGGGTCGAAGCAGGAGTAAAGTTTTGAGTTCCGGGAGAATTTCCTTGATTCCATGCAACGTTAGGATGATTTCTCCAACCTGTGGCACATTGAAATCCCCGTGGCACATTGATTCTAAGGAAGTTTTTGCAGAATAATCTAATCCTTCATAAATTATTTGGCACATTCACCATTTTTCTAAACCGTGATGAGGACATTAGATGAGAAGATCTTTAAATAGGTCAAAATACTTCCAAAAGGGTTCTCCTGAGACAATTTTAAAATTCATGATACTGTTTCTTAGCTTCACCGTTTTATGGATAGGAAAAAATTTCTTAAGAAAAACGATGATAATTCTTCCCACGTAGTGATGGAATTTATGGGTAAGCTATACAGCCATTTTTTTGCTTTGTCTTTGAGAGCAAATGGAATAAATCTGAGTTTGATCGCATCTTCTGTTAATTCTCTCATTTTAATCATAATACATACTTCCTCAAATTCCGAGATAAAAATATATGCATCTTCTATTTCATTTCCAAGGAATTTGGGAAGCATGTTTATGTAATGCGGTCTCACCTCAAAATTTATTCCATTTGTTTCAGGGAGCCTAATGCAAGAGGGGATTGCATTCCTAATGGGATAGCACATATCATGAAGAACGGGTGGATTAGGATGCTCCATTGGTTCAAAGCGAATTAATCGACGTGTATTATCCCTAATCCACTGTTGCATACACCAAAATTATTATTTTTTATTATTTTTTAAAGAAAGAAAAAAAATTAGTTTTTTTATGAGAAGAAAAATGATAAAGAAAAATCCTAACTAAAACAAATCAAAGCAATCACTTTTCAATCACTCTAATTCTAGGGTTTAGCCTAACTCACTAGACCAGCTCCTAACCAAAAACTCCTACAGTGAAAAGATTAAAGTTTTACCTAAGTAGTTAGCTAGGTAAGGATAGTACTAGAGGGTGATCAAAGATCAATTAAGTACCTCTTTCCTTACGGAGCGCTTTACGTAACCCCTAAACCTTGCCTTAGACACCAACTAATCTGAGAAAACTTAAACCGGTTCACTTCAGGATTTCTTGTTCCTTATTGAGCTCGAGTCCTTAGTGCCAACGTCTAATGAGTTTTATTAGGCTTGGATAGTGTAGTGAGGAATTAGTGATTTTTGGACTAAGGAAAGGATGATGAAATCCCTCACCTTATCTTGATTATGTGGTTTTGCCCTTAAAAATATTTTTAAGTGTGTGCCAAATCAAGATGCTCAAATCACTTGGTGAATTCCTATACTATATGAAATGCAACCCTAAAAATTAAAAGCGACTAAAAAGGATGATAAAAAAAAATCTTTATATTTTTTTATTAGGGTTAACAATCAAACAACTATGAGAAGGGGGAACATTGTTTGAGTTTATTATCTTGTTAGTTAATGTCCAAGTGAAAGATGGATTTTATTATGGTCAACAAAAATAAAATCTTTTTTTTAAATCCTAATTGTCTCTAATTGTGAAGCTAACTAAAAGGGGTGAAATTGAAAAAACTAGAAAGAAGACTTACCCGAAAGCAAATCTTCAAATCCTAGTTCTCCAATCCGCGATCTTCAAGCTCCAAGCATTTCCTTCACAATAAACACACAAGTTAAAGAACCAAAATAATTAAAACCTACTTAAGCACCTTCCCCGGCAACGACGCCAAAAACTTGATGCGGCATAAGCATGTACCAAAAAGGTTGCAAGTGCACAACCGTGTCAAGTTATAGTATAAAGATATCAATCCCACGAGGAAGGTGTTTTTATAGGAGAAAATATAAAATCGGTTCTTATGTTGTGTGCGTGACAGATAGGAGTGATGAGTGAATGTGATTGTGGAGAGATAATGAGAGTGATAGTGTGTAGATCAATGTGTTTGAGAATAAATGTGATCAATAAGGCAAGAAAGAAGAATGAATAAAATTGAGAAACAAATCAAAAATAAAATTCAAGAATAAAAGAAAATGCAAGAAATTAAAGATGGTGAATTCAATTATAGATATGGGTAATCTAAAATTAAACCCACTTCTTAGAAAATGGTGATTCCCAAGAGGGTTCTAGCCTAAAGGCGAATCAAACAAAATAAAAATAAATAAAAAGAAAAACTAAACCCAAGAGGATTCTAGTCTCAAGGTGAATAGTACAAGAAATTAAAATCTAACTATAAAATAAATTAAAAAATCTAAACTACAAAATAAATTGCAAGAATTAAATATAAAAAAATAAATCTACTCTATAAGCATGAAATAAATTTAAGGCAACAAGAGGGTTCTAGCCTCTTGGCTATTTAACAAGAAAATAAAATCCAACTATAAGCATAGAAATAAATCTAAACTAATAAGCAATAAAAAAGAAATAAAAGAGAAAAAGAAAAGAAATACAAACCTCTAAATAATTCTTCATCTTCATCTTCATCATCCAACAAAGAGAAGAAATATTTAAAGTGGTGAAAAAATTATTATTATTAATTGTAACAAAAAGTTACAAATTAGGAAGGCCTTCTCAATTAAGAGTTGCCCTTCTCTCCAAAAGAAGTTACAAAAAATTTCACACCTCTAACCCCTTACTCTCTACCCCTATTTATAGTAAACATCAATGAATGTGAGTCATTGGATTGAAATCTTATCCAAAACCATCAAAAATCAGCCCTTAATTCATAACAGAATTGTCAGTATCGATGCCAGCATCGATACTGGCATCAATGCCGACATCGATGCCAGTGTCGATGCTGCTATCGATGCCCTATCAAAATTCTGCTTTCACAGATGGCTTCGTCTCGTCGAGATAGGCGATTTTCATATATTATATGTTAAATTCCACCTTCCGGATTGAGAGATATCGTCGTTTCTTTACGGCCAACCATCTTAAATACATTTTTTTCATATTTGATTTTTTTATTTTCTCCGGCTTCTACAGGCTACTCGGCTTGATTCTAGGCTTGGGTTTTTTGGCTCTTGCTTGTGTTCTTCATTTAATTCATGAGTTTTTGTTGAGAGATGGGATTTTGAGCTTTATTCTTCATTAACCTGCAATTAAAGATAAAAACAATTATTAGTGGTATATTTATTTATATAAAATAGATAATGAGGGTATAAAATTGTAATAAAATATGATTATAAAAATAATATGTATTTTGAATGAGGATCAAAGACAATTTCAGAAACAGTCATTTTAGCAAAATCTGAATTTTTTTAACTCTTGAAAAATGCACAAAGATCAAAGCTTATAGGTATATATTTGTGTTGCATTTTTCTGAACAGATAACCTTTATATAGTCCTTAAAAAGACAAATTTTAAACTTTAAAAATGTTTAAAAACGGCTATAAACTGTTATTAATTCAAACTTTAAATTCTGGAAAAAACTATATCTGTAGTTGACTACACTGAGTCTCAACAGACTCTGTAAAGTCAGAAAACTTTTTAGTGGTCAACTATAATGGTTATTAGTCGGTTATACTATAATCAGACAAAAACTTGAAAAAATAAATTTTACCTTTAGTAGTCGACTATAAAGTTAATTAGTCGACTACACTATAAAATAACAGAAACTTAACAAAAACTTGAGAATTTGTTTTTGCCTCTTGTAGTCGACTATAAAGTAGATTAGTCGACTACACTGTAAATTAACAGAAACTTATATTTCAGTCATAGGCTTGAGTAGTCGACTACTATTCTAATTAGTCGACTACTAAGGGTTAAAAATGATATGAATTAAATTTTTTGACACTCAAGTATTAACTATAAACTCTAATTGTTAACATAGGAGATTTCTATAGTTAACCAATACACTAAGCATGTGTTAGTATGCTCTAATTTGTATATGTGTGTGTGTGAGTGATCAAGGCTTGTACAATATTTCTAAGTAAAGAAAAATGTAAAACAAAATTACATTGATGTATATGTTCTTTATCTTCTTTACTTCATAATACCTTAAACTTATCTTGCACTTGTTCATATTTGATGTTGAAAGCAGCATTTAAATGTTAGTACATTTATATAACACACATAGTATAAATTGTTATCATCAAAATAATATCGTGGAGACATGATATTCAACACAGGTCTCCATTGCGGGGATCATTTTGGTCACATGCTTCGACCATAAAAGTTTAGGTGACTTTTGTGGTGGGATTCTTTCTTGGAAACGCAAGAAGCCGGACTGTTTTCCCACAACAAGTTTGATCAGCCAATGGCTTTTGAGTTTTTCCCGCAATCTCATCCCCAAAGAGTTGGAGTTGCTTTCTTCAAAACCGTTGTGGTTTTTATGAAGATGCTTTGGAGGTAATGGGAGGTCTTCCATTGTGTGGATGATCAATTTGACAAAGACTCCCAAAATGGTCGCTATGGCTATGGAGGAGTATGACAATGTCGATTCTCCTCGTCCAAGACCAAACCTCCTTAGCTTGGGTGACACATGTAAGACCCCGTAGATTTTGATAACTTATATATGTGATATTAGTGAAAAATAATATTTATTTATGACAAATATCTTTATGTCATGGTTGTGTATGAAAACTAGCGTTTTGAGCGTATGAGAATGTATATATGCATCAGTTATGAGGTTGAGTTTGCAAATTTGTAAATCAAGTGTAGCAGAGTCGAAGAACCCAGTTTTTAGCTCATAAGTGGACCTATAACTCATCATGAGTCGACTCATCAGGTAGAGTCGACCCATGACTGTCAAGAGTCGACTCATGATATCAACTCCCTTTGTCAAAAGTCTCTACTGAGTCGACACATCATCCTATGAGTTGACCTATGAGTCATGAGTCGACTCATGACAGTCATGAGTCGACTCATCGAAGGTTTTCTGGTTTTTGTGGATCGGGTTTGTTTTGGTTTTGGGTCGGGTTTTAACTATTCATATATATTCTCCTCCACCCGAAAACACCACTTTTCATCAGTTCTCCCCAGAGAAACCCTAGCCTCCTCTCCCCCTCAAAACCCTATTTCGTTTTTGGGCATTTTTAGGAGATTTTTGGGGGATTTCAGTAGCTTCTTGTGGTTTGCAGCGAAGGGAATCGTTCTTCAGTACACCAGAGGCGAGTAGCATCTCACCCAATCTCTCTCCCATGTTTTTATCAGTTTATAAATGTTTTCATAAGTTTTATTGAGCCTAAGACTTATTTTCAAGTATAAATCAATGTTCTTATTAGTGTAAATGCTAGAAATCATGTATTTCAGATTTTAAATCCCCACCAACGAGTTTTTGAAGAAAACCTAGATCTGGGAATTTATTTAAGAAAATGAAAATATGAGTTTTATTTTGATTAAATGCTCTCACTCATGTTTAAGGATTAAATATTAAATCTCACATGCAAATGTTCGTATCTCATTCTAGATAAAAAAAAAATTCACAGTTTCGTAGTTTAGAATTGATAGTTATGAAGGTGTAAATCAGTGTATTGGAAGTATGAATGAGATGACGAGTTGCAGTTGTGAAATAACCAGCTTTCAGCTCGTGGGTCGACTCATGACTCATCATGGGTCGACTCATCAGGCTGAGTCGACCCATGACTATCATGAGTCGACTCACGAAGTCATTTCCTGTTTGTCAATAGTGTCTGCTGAGTCGACTCATAGCTAATCATGAGTCGACTCATCGAAGTTTTTCCTGTATCGTTTATATTTCTGCTTGATCACCTACTGTGCTTATACATTCATACAATGTTCATATATATTTGAGGGTACTATTATTCATTTGTATACTTTTATCATTTGTATTCCAGGATTCATATACACAGTCCTCGTGTTGGACTATAATCCATTAAAGTCCTCGTGCTAGACTATAATCCATTTAAGTCCTCGTGTTGGACTATAATCCATTAGAGTCCTCGTGTTGGACTATAATCCATTACAGCCATGATTTAGACTTTTGCTGAACCTTGAGCATGATACTTAACTAAGGTTGGTACACGACATATTATATGAGGCTGGGACATGATAGCTACCTAGGCTGGACATGACACTTATCGTAGCTTTGACATGTTTATGTTTATCGGTAGGGAAGTGTTTGTTTTCATTTCTTTATCGTTTCATATATTAGACTTAGGATTTGGTATTTAGGGATATACAATTTGAGATACAAGGTATATACAAGAGGGTTTCCTTGTTCGGACTATTTCGCTCGACGTACCTACGCTCGTGTTGTAATTTCCTAAGTACCGAAACTCATTATTGTTAGGATAAATGATCTTATATTATTATGTATTAACTGTATTTTTCATATACAACGAGCCCTATTCCTTGGGGTTGGTTGTGATGTTGCTCGCTAGCGCTTCGACGCTCGTTGTCCCTCCCCCTTTCAGGTAACGAGCCAGGAGCCCGGAGAGTCGCAGGTTGAGGGCGATCCTTATTAGCGCCTGTTTTTCCTCTTATTAGATGTATTTCATTTTGTACTCCACTTGAGATATTTTTAGACTTAAGAGATTTATATTCTAGAGTCGTAAAGGCTGTGCGCCGTATTTCATGTATCAGATGTTATGTACCTTAAGACATATTGAGATCTCCAGACTGTTATTATTCATTTCAGACATTGGCTATGTATTCCAGCTTATTTGGTTGATGAGATGTATTACTTGCTTTGTACCTACACCTGTTGTTGACTCCACTAGAGAGATAGTAATTGTGATAGTGAAACATGTTATTGCACGGTGTGGTGTATGGCAGGTTTGACATTTCTGGTTTCACCTCGGACTGTAGCCTTGTGTGAACCCAGGGGCGTCATAGTTAGTATCAGAGCTCTAATTCTAGTATCCTTAGGATCATCCTGTATTGAGTCGTGGAGCTAGGTTAGAGTTTCTTAGGATTCATGTATAGAGTCCGCTAAGGATTTCCTAGTATGAGTGAGGACGGTATATGCATATATCTCAAAAATTTTGAGAAATTTTTTTTATGACAGCTATTTTTTTTAGTATATGTGTGAATATTATATGGTGTGAAAATCCTATTGTAATGTATTATGTATGTATATATGTCTACTTTGAGTCAAGAACTTTTATTTTCTTATGAGCAGAGAGAAATGGCAGGATGTGGCAGACCTTGCACTCACAGAGCTACTCAGGCAGAGCCGCAGCAGGCAACACACGAGCAGAAGTAGGCACCACCTGAGCCGCAGCAGGCTCCCCAATACCTTATTGATCTTATGGCTCCCATCGTAGCTAGGATGGCAGTGATTGAGTAGCTTGTGGCTAGTCATATCGCGCCACCGACACCACCACCACCTCCAGTAGTTCCACCACAGGGGATACCAGTTGTCCCAATCAGAGAGAGAGACCCAGAGATAGCACCTGCAGCTATTCCACCAGCGGTACCGGATAGAGTCACGGAGCAGGAGGCTTGACTCCGCTTGGTAGAGAGGTACCAGAAGATGAGAGCACCAGAGTTCCAGGGCTCTTAAGACCCACTTGTAGCCCACAAGTGGAAGGAGGATGTGAGTAATGTCCTAGACATACTCAATGTAGACTCGGTTCAGAAGCAAAGGCTGGCATCATATAGTCTGAAGGGGGATGTCGGGAGATGGTACCGATTCCAGTTTCCATCAGAACAGCGGATGATCCTCACTTGGGAGGATTTTGTTTACTTCTTTGATGCACAGTATGTTTCTTCCGCAGCACGGACTGGGAAGGAATTTGAGTTGTCCTATTTGACTCAGGGGGACATGTCAGTTGCAGAGTTTGAGAGCAAGTTTATGGAGTTACTACATTTCACAAGGATGTGGCAAACAGGAGAGCGTCAGGCTCAGATGTTCCTAGCAGGGCTTCGCCTAAATCTTCGTCGATACCTCGTCTCGAGGATGTTCTATTCAGTCCGGAAGGTAGCAGAGGTCGCCACCTCACAGGAGAATGAAACGGCTATGTTTCAGAAGAACAAGGAGGGGAAAAACAAGAGACCATTGTCTGGACACTAGCAGCAAGAGCAGAGCTCTCATAAGAAGGAACCCCAACAGGATCAGAGGGCGCATTAGCAGCGCAAGTTCCAGGGGGTGTGCTTCAACTGTCGTAAGGTGGGACACAAGGCATAAGAGTGTCGTAGTGCACCAGCAGGAGCTCAGCAGGGTAGGGGTCCGAACCAGCAGCAGCAGCAATAGCAGGGCAGAGGCCAGGGTCAGCAGGTCAGACTTGAGGTACCGCCAGCAGCGCAGAGGCCAGAAGGGTAGGTTCGAACAGTCCAGGAGGCTCCCCAGGGGCAGATTGTCCTATATTTTCTAGCACCAGCAGTAAAGCAGTCTTTAGCCACAGGAAGAGTATATGCAGTGGTTCCCCGTGATCATGATGCCAGCGGAGCAGCTGTGGAGGGTACGTTCCTCTTGAATTCCTTGCCCGCCCGTATTTTTTTTGATTCGGGAGCTTCGCATTCTTTCATTTCGTATGCTTTCATGGTTAGACTCCAGCTCATAGCTCATCCGTTAGACACCCCTTTATCAGTTTCCACCCCTCTAGGAGAGGTATCGCTTCTGGAGAGCGTTTGTAGGAGGTGTAGTATCAATTTAGACGAGTCCGAGTTTATAGTCGATCTGATAGTTTTGCATATGTCCAAGTTTGATGTCATCCTTGGTATGGACTGGTTGTCATCCTATCATATTAGTATTGACTGTTTTGCAAAGATAGTCAGATTGCGAGCGTCCGATGGGTCCGAGATGATTGTGGCCACTTCTCAGGGCAACTGTTTTGCAGAGTCATTTCTGGCGTTCATCGATGAGGCGATGCGACGGGATTAGAGTTCTGATCTGTTGGAGACTAGAGTTGTCTCGGATTATCAAGATGTCTTTCAGGACATACCTGGGTTACTTCCTATGAAAGAGGTTGAGTTTTGCGTTGAGTTACAGCCGGGCATAGCCCTAATATCTCGCGCACCCTATCGCATGGCACCAGCTGAGATGAGAGAGCTTCAAACCCAGTTAGACGAGTTGTTAACTCAGGGTTTTATTCGTCGGAGTCATTCTCCGTGGGGCACGCCGGTCCTCTTCGTGAAGAAGAAGGACGGTAGTATGAGATTGTGTAGAGATTATCGGGAGTTGAACAAGGTCACTATCCGTAATAGGTATCCACTGTCTAGGATTGATGACTTGTTCGACCAGTTGTAGGGAGCGTAGTTCTTCTCAAAGATTGATCTTCATTCTGGTTATCATCAGTTGTGGGTTCGGGAGATGGATATCCCCAAGAACGCTTTTCTCACGCGATATGGATCTTTTGAGTTCTTGGTCATGCCATTCGGACTGACCAATGCACCCGCGGTATTCATGGACTTGATGAACCAGGTGTTTCATCCCTTCTTAGATTAGTTCGTGATTGTTTTCATTGACGACATCCTTATTTATTCGAGATCGTAGGCAGATCATGAGCAAGATCTCCGATTAGCTTTGCAGACCCTACAGGAGCACTAATTATATGCCAAGTTCAGCAAGTGCGAGTTTTAGCTTTTAGAGGTCAGATTTCTCGGCCACATCATCAGTAGAGAGGGCATATCAGTAGACCCAGCTAAGGTTACAGCAGTGCTTGATTGGGAACCACCTACAGGAAGTTCATCCACGACTTCTCGAAGGTTTCGACGCCACTTACACACCTTACGAAGAAGGGTGTACAGTTTATTTGGAGCACAGGGTGCCAGGAGGCCTTTGACATATTAAAGGCTAAGTTGACTACAACACCGGTTTTGACTATTCCGAGCAGCGACAGAACATTCGTCGTCTACACAGATACATCTTTAGCAGGATTGGGAGACGTCCTTATGCAGACTCAGAGAGTAGTAGCTTATATCTCACGACAGTTGAGAGTGCATGAGCAGAACTACCCCACTCATGACTTGGAGTTAGCAGCAGTGGTATTTGCACTGAAGTCATGGAGGCACTATTTGTATGGAGTGCAGTTTGAGTTGTTCACAGACCATCAGAGTCTGAAATATCTTTTCTCTCAGAAGGAACTTAACCAGAGACAGCGGAGATGGATTAAGTTTATCAAGGACTATGAGTTCGCGATTCAGTATCATCTGAGGAATGCGAATGTCGTAGCGGATGCTTTGAGTAGGAAGCGTCGACATCAGGTTGTGGTTTTGAGGTGCTCGTTGCATTGGGACCTTCTCACCCTTAGCCAGTTTGATTTTAGGCCTGAGGTTGGAGATACCAGTGCATTTTTAGGAGCTGTGTCAGTGCAGTCATCTTGGAGTGGCAGAGTTGTCAGAGCTCAATTGGAAGATTCTTGGATTCAAATCCGTAAGGAGGAGATTTTCAAAGAGCCTAAGGGACCATTGGAACAGATGGAGGTCTACGGATGAAGGGTAGATTGGTTATGTCAGCCAGTGCAGAGCTGAAGAGGGAGTTATTTGATGAGGCGTACCGTACTCGGTACGCAGTACATCCAGGGACTACCAAGATGTACAAGGACCTGAAAAGACATTTTTGGTGGAGTAGTATGCGTAGAGAGATTACGGAGTATGTGGATAAGTGTTTTACCTGTCAGTAGGTGAAAGCAGAGCATCAGAGACTGGCAGGGACACTTCAGCCTTTGCCTATTCCGGAGTGGAAGTGGGCGGACATTTCTATGGACTTTATTGTAGGATTGCCAAAGTCGAAGAAGGGGAATAATTCTGTTTGGGTGATAGTGGACTGGTTGATGAAGTCAGCATATTTTATTCTAGTGAGGACTACTTATACAGCTGAAGAGTATGCGAGGATCTTCATTCGGGAGATAGTTCGACTTCACGGAGTCCCGGATACGATCGTGTCGGATCGAGGATCGGTTTTCACTTCACATTTTTGGAGGAGTTTTCAGGACTTATTTGGCAGCAAGCTATCGTATAGTAGTGTATTCCACCCACAGACGGATGGTCAGACGGAGAGGGTGAATCAGGTGTTGGAAGACATGTTACGGGCATGTGTCATTGACTTCCAAGGTAGCTAGGAGGATCATATTCCACTAATAGAGTTCGCTTATAACAACAGTTATCAAGCGACGATCGGTATGGCCCTATATGAGGCATTGTACGGGAGACCCTGTAGATCACCGATATGTTAGGCCGAGCCGGAGGATAGCTTGATGCTTGGGCCAGAGCTTGTGAGGAAAACTACTGTGAAGGTAGCATTGATCAGGGAGCGGATTCTAGCCACTCAAAGTCAGTAGAAGAGCTATGCAGATAAGAGGCGAAGGCCCCTAGTGTTTCAGATTGGGGATTTGGTTATGCTGAAGGTATCACCCATGAAAGGCATACAGTGATTCGGGAGGCGAGGGAAGCTTGCACCGAGATATATTGGACCTTTCCGGATTTTAGAGCGCATTGGAGCTGTGTCATACAGACTGGATCTTCCAGCAGCTATGTCTAGTATACACAATGTATTCCATATATCTATACTCAAGAAGCACTTGCATGATGAGGAGCAGCAGCGAGTGTTGGAGACACCGGAGGTTGAGTTTCGGGACGATTTGACTACTATTGAGATTCTAGTGTCTATACTTGCTAGAGAAGACAAGAGACTCAGGAACAAGGTGATTCTATTGGTAAAAGTTCAATGGAACTGAAGTGGAGCTGAGGAAGCTTCTTGGGAGCACGAGGAAGACATGCGACGCGACTACCCACACTTGTTTGAGCAGGTAAATTAATTAAAGTATTTATGATGTGAATTCTTTCTTGTATATTTATATATGTATCTTGGTACTTATATTTAACACTAGAATGAGAGTATTTTCACTTAATTCTTAATCTTTCAGAACACACGGTATATATATGGGGGGTTCCTTGTTTGGATTTTTCGCCCGACGTACTAGTTCCGTTAGATTAGGGGTTGAGTAATAATATTATCATTTTAGATCATTAAGTATGAATATCACTATATGCTTATCTAGAGCTTAATATTATGAAATGAGTATGTGTGCGGGTTGGATTAGACCCTCGTCGTGCTTTTCAAGTATCATTATGTGTTAGATATGATTTCTGAATTTCAAGGATGAAATTCTTTTAAGGGGGGAAGAATGTAAGACCCCGTAGATTTTGATAACTTATATATGTGATATTAGTGAAAAATAATATTTATTTATGACAAACATCTTTATGTTATGGTTGTGCATGAAAACTAGCGTTTTGAGCTTATGAGAATGTATATATGCATCAGTTATGAGGTTGAGTTTGCAAATTATAAATCATGTGCAGCAGAGTCGAAGAACCTAGTTTTTAGCTCATGAGTCGACCCATAACTCATCATGAGTCGACTTATCAGGTTGAGTCGACCCATGACTGTCATGAGTCGACTCATGATATCAACTCCCTTTGTCAAAAGTCTCTGCTGAGTCAACTCATCATCCTATGAGTCGACCCATGAGTCATGAGTCGACCCATGAGTCATGAGTCGACTCATCGAAGGTTTTCTGGTTTTTGTGGATCAGGTTTGTTTGGATTTTGGGTCAGGTTTTAACTGTTTATATATATTCTCCTCCTTTCGAAAACACCTCTTTTCATCAGTTCTCCCCAGAGAAACCCTAGCCTCCTCTCCCCCTCAAAACCCTAGTTCGTTTTTGGGCATTTTGGGAGATTTTCAGGGGATTTCAGCAGCTTCTTGTGGTTTGCAGCAAAGGGAATCATTCTTCAGCACACCAGAGGCGAGTAGCATCTCACCCAATCTCTCTCCCATGTTTTTATCAGTTTATAAATGTTTTCATAAGTTTTATTGAGCCTAAGACTTATTTTCAAGTATAAATCAATGTTCTTATTAGTGTAAATGCTAGAAATCATGTATTTCAGATTTTAAATCCCCACCAACGAGTTTTTGAAGAAAACCCAGATCTGGGAATTTATTTAAGAAAATGAAAATATGAGTTTTATTTTGATTAAATGCTCTCACTCATGTTTAAGGATTAAATATTAAATCTAACATGCAAATGTTTGTATCTCATGCTAGATATAAATTTTTTCACAGTTTCGTAGTTTAGAATTGATAGTTATAAAGGTGTAAATCAATGTATTGGAAGTATGAAATGAGATGACGAGTTGCAGTTGTGAAATAACCAGTTTTTATCTCGTGAGTCGACTCATGACTCATCATGAGTCGACTCATCAGGCTGAGTCGACCCATGACTATCATGAGTCGACTCACGAAGTCATTTCCTGTTTGTCAATAGTGTCTGCTGAGTTGACTCATAGCTGATCATGAGTCGACTCATCGAAGTTTTTCCTGTATCGTTTATGTTTATGCTTGATCACCTACTGTGCTTATACATTCTTACAGTGTTCATATATATTCGAGGGTACTATTATTCATTTGTATACTTTTATCATTTGTATTCCAGGATTCATATACACAGTCCTCGTGTTGGACTATAATCCATTAAAGTCCTCGTGCTGGACTATAATCCATTTAAGTCCTTGTGTTGGACTATAATCCATTAGAGTCCTCGTGTTGGACTATAATCCATTACAGCCATGATTTAGACTTTTGCTGAACCTTGAGCATGATACTTAACTAAGGTTGGTACACGACATATTATATGAGGCTGGGACATGATAGCTACCTAGGCTGGACATAACACTTATCGTAGCTTTGACATGTTTACGTTTATCGGTAGGGAAGTGTTTGTTTTCTTTCCTTTATCGTTTCCTATATTAGACTTCGGGTTTGGTATTTAGGGATTTACAATTTGAGATACAAGGTATATACATGAAGGTTTCCTTGTTTGGATTATTTTGCTCGACGTACCTACGCTCGTGTTATAATTTCCTAAGTACCGTAACCCATTATTGTTAGGATAAATGATCTTATATTATTATGTATTAACTGTATTTTTCATATACAATGAGCCCTATCCCTTAGGGTTGGTTATGACGTTGCTCGCTAGCGCTTTGACGGTCGTTGTCCCTCCCCTTTCAGGTAACGAGCCAGGAGCCCGGAGAGTCACAGGTTGAGGACGATCCTTATTAGCGCCTTTTTATCCTCTTATTAGATGTATTTCATTTTGTACTCCACTTGAGACATTTTTAGACTTGAGAGATTTATATTCTAGAGTCGTAAAGGCTGTGCGCCGTATTTCATGTATCAGATGTTATGTACTTTGAGACATGTTGAGATCTCCAGACTATTATTATTCATTTCAGACATTGGCTATGTATTCCAGCTTATTTGGTTGATGAGATGTATTAATTCGAGTTCTATTATTTCATCATGTATTTATTGTAAAATCTTTTACTTGCTTTGTCCCTACACCTGTTGTTGACTCTAGTAGAGAGATAGTAATTGTGATGATGAAACATGTTATTGCACGGTGTGGTGCATGACAGGTTTGATATTTCTGGTTTCACCTCGGACTGCAGCCTTGTGTGAACCCAGGAGCGTCACAACACAACTCCAGTGTTGTTTTGTAGGGTGAACGTGGTCAGGCCCTTGTCTGGAACTTGGCAGTTCTTCTCAAAAAAGAAATGAGGGCCCTACGGTAGGTGCCAAACTATTGATGACTAAGATCACACAGTCAGTTGGTTTGGATTCGGGGTGGGATCTGTTCCTCTCGGGCCCTCGTCGTGATGAGGTAAAGGAGATTGATGAACTGGGGCCACCTCCTTCTCCGACTTTATGCCTAGTTCTTGAACTGGGGCTGCCGATCACGCTGCACAAGCAAAGAATTCGTGAGAGGATAGGGACCGGTTCCCTTGTAGTTCCTCCGATGATCAAGTCAGCTAGTGAGCTTAAGTGGGAAAGGGGAAGGTCAGGAACCGATGAGGTTCTTGAGGGAGTTGTGTGCATGTGAGAGGGAGATTCATTGATCTGCCACTCTTGATCAAGCTAGTATAGTGTTATTTTTAGAGAGAGAGAGAGAGAGAGAGATTCCTTCTCTTCGCCCCCCTAAAAAGAGAAGTCCCTCCAATTTAGGGTAGTATCTTTATATATATTTGGTGTGTGAATGGCAATGTCATCATTTTTATCGAGCACAGAAAAGCGGGGATGAAGTGCAAGCTAGCAGCTGAGTAATCCCCATTTCGACAGGTGTCGACTGGCGACTAGAAAGTCACTTCGATATAGGAGGGCACGTTTCTGTATTATCCAGGAAGTGATGGTGTGGCAGGACACACTGGCAGCGGAGTTGGCCTTTGATTTATAGATGTCGGCTGGCGACTGACAGAAGAGTCACTTCGGCATAGGAGGGAGCATCTCCACATTATCCGGGAAGTGATGGTGGAGGGTAAAGTGTAGGTGGTGTGACAAGTCATAGAGACTATCGAGCTAAGTTCATGATGAGACCTGACCAATGTGGCGGTGCTAACACATAGTCAGAAGAAGAGACCCGAGGTAGGTATTATCCTTTAGAACAACTGAGGAATACTACCCTTCGAGTCATTCATGCAAAGCGTCAGGTTGATGGTCGAGTGGGCTCTTGGTGAGTCATATTCGAGAGAAAGTCGACTGATCCCGCTTCTCGAGTCTACATGGATAGCATAGATTCGACAAGTCGGCAGAATAGGTACTTCTGCTGGTCTTAGGCCGTCAAGTTAATTAGGGTCGTTCTTTTAGAAATGTGTCCATCCGTCCTTTGTCTATGCTTTGCATATGTTTAGAAAATGGGAACACTATAACAATTGTGATAAGTAGATGTAATAAATGGTTTTAATAAGAAAAGTTATCGTTGGGAGTTGTCATAACTCCCTACTAATCCCTTTCCAACACCTGCCAACAACTTTCTATGATCTTCCCTATAAATAGACATCTCTCTCATCACAAAAAGGGGAGAACGAATGGAGAAAGAGAAAAGATTAAGAAAGAAACAAAGACTTGAAGTGTGCAAGAGATGATGACAAGGTTCTATTCATTTTCTATTTTGAAAGGATGGAGGGCTCCAGAACATAGTCTGAGGACCCAAGATCCCATCTACTTCCCCTTCTCCTTAAATTTTGTAATATACTAGAAAGACAATGAAATCATTATTTCTCTACATATTACTTTGATGTATGTTTAATTCTTTATTTTCTATTTTGTTTAATTAATAGGAAGAAATAAATTTTTAGAAGCATGTCACCTTTTTTACAATTAAGTGATACTAATATGTATCTAAGGAGTAGATATTTAGGGATTCCTCTATGCACCTTGATATTGTTGACACGGCTTGGTCAAGAAAAAATTAATTAACCTATCCAAGTATGATTTCTCCTGTGATGGATACTAGCATCACTTTGGACTTCTCTTTAAATAAATGTTCGGCAGACTTTCTAATGCTTGCATTCATATTTCTAAGTGAAAGATTATTTAACGTTTTGGTTTCATATTGCTTTAAATTGTAATAGTTCATGAATTGACTCTTTCAACACGTTTGGGTATGTACCAATAATGTAGCTAGTTGAGTTAGTTATGTCTATATCTTAGTGGCCATATAAAATGAGAAGTTTCGAGAGCAAAACTTATCTTAAGGGGCTAAGATGTAACACCCTATGTCATCAAGACCAAAATATTATTTCTGTAATTGATTTCTTGATATTGACAAATTATTTAAAATCTTTACTTTATTAGCTATATGAATCCCTATATTTTAGTTTTCTAAACAGAGGTTTAAGAAAGGTTTATGTATTAAAAAGCCTTAATGGTTTTTAAGTAGAAAGCGATCAAACTGTTAGTCAACACATTAGGCCATATATCCCTATATAATGCTTACAAAACCTTATAGATCAGAATTTTTCTAGATTTTGACACCCACAAGGCTAGCCGAGCTAGGGAGAGGGAGAGGGGAGTTTTCCTACATATGTTCATCAGCCTGAAGTTCATTTTTTCGGTAGAAAATCCCTTAGGCTAGTATCATCTTACTTTCTCTGCCTTTTTGTTTCTAAGATATGTTTAATTTCTTGTGTGAAATGTGTTTTGATCTTCATTTGTATCATATTTTATCCTTAAAAGGCTATAGAGTTATATCAAAGTTTTATATAAAAAAACATGCAGGACCTATGAATTTTTGAACTAGAGTCATAAATATCTGATGAGAACCTTTGCTTTATGTTTCATATATTAGGTTTTGATACTTTCTTGTACCAATTTTGTTTTTACATGTGTATGACAAGTTTTTGACATGTTTTAGTGAGCTTTTACACAATCCTAGACGAGCAATTCACGTTTTAGTGAGCTTTTACACAATCCTATGGTCATGATAATTGTTCTACATATGTTAGTTTCGTGATATCATGTTGAAAATAGAGTAGATAAGCATCCCTAAGTTAGACATAAGAAAGATATGACAAACTATAGTTTGAAAATCTGGAAAATTTGCTGAAAAATCAGATCTAGGCTTTTGGTGTAGATTTTTAGACATCTGGCCTATGTTTCAGAGGTTTGCGAGGGAATTTCAAACGTCTCTGTATTTATTTTATGTCTTTGAGCTTCTATCATCTACAAATCAGATGTCTGGTTAAATTTGTCAGACATCTAGTTTGATGTTTAGACGTGAGATATTCTAGACGCATAAAAGGGTGCACAATAGTTTTGTTTTTTATACTATACTAGTATTTAGACCCGTGCAAAGCACGGTTTCTAAAAGATTTTCTACAAATATTAAACATGTGTAAAGTGAATCGAAGACGGTTACAATTTGCTCCTTCATATATTGAACATGAAAAACAACAAATAAGATCCTTGTACAGACAACATATAAAATTTAAAACCTATACAGAAAAACAACAAAAAAGGATACAAAAACTTATACAGACAACATATAAACTTGTTGCCTCGTTGAATGGAAAGAGAGAATGATTGATTCTCTGGATTTAGGCTTTCTTCGTTCTCCTTCTCTTGGCCTCCTAAAACTTCATCTTCAACTGTAGTATATGCTAATGTAAACCGCAAAAAATAGTAGTTTACATTACAGTTATGTTAAGGGAGAGAATCAGCATGTAGGAAACTATTTCAACAGGAAAAAATATTTTACTGTGTTCATACTTCTTCATTTTATTACTTCATATTAGTATTGAAGGTTTCAAGTAAAAAATATTATCATACATATTAGCCATAGATGGATTGAAGAAAGACCATATGATTATCAAAATGAACAGCAGGTATACAACTATATAGGCTATGTATGTGAAACCATTGTGATTGTTTTTACCTGAAAATCTCGTACTTGCTTCCGCTGCTCAACTTGATATTGACCAACCACACTTAAGATTTCCCTCAGCGTTTTTCTCTTGAGTCTCTAGATATTTTGTCAGCCATCAGGGACCGATAGAATATCTTAACTAAAAATCTTCCCATTGTTACAACATAGTTTGTTGTGTCGATAAATAGCAGGTTACTTTACAAAATGGAATTCTAGAAGTGAAACTGACCTCGTTACTTGCTATTCCTAATGCTCTTGCTCTTCCTTCTCCTTTCACTTTTCAAGCAATTCTATAAATCATTGCTAAATATTACCGCTCCATTTTGCTCAGTTGGGGAGCGGAGGAAGTTAGGGAGCGGAGGTACCCTCGAGCGGTGGTTGGGCAGTGTTGAAAGATGTAAAGTCAATTATATATCATAAATGAAGCACTTGTAAGAGCCTTTCCCAAGAAAAATGCATCCAAGACAACTTTATTCTCATTCTCACCTATTTAACATTCAGAGCCTTCTAATTTAGCATTACGGGAATATTGGCTGAAATTCTACTAAAACATAGAATAGCTTCAATGGTAAATTGCATTGCTTGAATCAAAATATGCATGAGGATATGTCCTGGAAGAAGAGCTACATTATGTAGTTCCCTTACTGCTTCCGCAAAATCTCACTGAAAATAATGCATTCTAAACAGTTATCTGGCTCAAAAGCACATGAGATTCACTTTGAGCTAGAGAAATTGAACATAATTGCCCATTTTATTCCTCAAACAATTATCAGAACCCACAATAATTGTATAAATTGATCAAAAAACAATAATCGGTCAAAGGAACAGGAGTATATACACCCAAAAAATCAATAATTGAATTGAGCTAGATAAAAATAACATAGCTATCTATTATGTTCCTCACGATAACTTTTCATTTCATGTTTTGGGATCCAATTACCTGCAAATGCCCCCCTTTAAGCACAATTTGGACAAAACTCAGAAATCAAAACCCTCAATAATTGAAGAAATCAATAAAAATAATAATGACTCGATGAGGATAAGAGTTTATTTATGATACCTGAATTAGGACCAGGTATTAGACCAAGTAACACTTATTCAATATTCAATGTAAAAGAGAGATTATTTTTTACCCTCAGGGTGTGGCTCTGTCATATGGTAAGCATCGCAGGTGAAACTTCCTCCCAAAAATTCAGCATATATGTTTGCTCCTCTTTGCTATAGAAAGGAAGAAAAACAATCATGAAAATGAAAATATTTTAACAAAACATGATTAGATAAAGGCTTCACATCACATCAAGTTAGTGGTAGCTGACTGTAATAAAACCTTAGCATGCTCGAGTTCTTCCAATAATAGTAGACCTGAACCTTCTCCCATAACAAATCCATCACGTTCCTGTCACATGACAATTAAGCTAGATATTAACATAAATGTGCCAATTAATCGTAATCTTGATAATAAGTGATTGCACATCTACACAGGTATAAGCACAAACACAAAAAAAGTATCTCCTTTTGAACTCTGTCATCATTCATCTATCTATACATATACTATCCCATGGCCGTGAAGCTTTGGTTGGATCATTGTTTCTTTGTGAAAGTGCCCGACATGCCACAAAACCTCCCAACCCTGCACATGTCAAGTATACAATTAATCCCGGACAACGACGAAGACGATGATATCTATGATGATTTATTATCATAATAATAATAATAGTAATATTAATAAAGACCATGAAGGTAAAACAATGAGGAAGAATAGCATTCATTAGCAGAAAGAACAAATACCAATAGGTATTATTGCTGCATCAGAGCCACCATAAAGCATGATATCCTGCAAGATTAGCACACTTATGTACATAGAAAAAATGATAGTATATTTTCTTCTAACTACAGATAAGAGGGAGAACATGATAACTTACAGCTTCACCTCTTATGATATGGTTAGCTGCATTCAGGATACAAAAGTTGCTTGTAGCAGAAGCAGTTGAAATTGAATAGTTCGGGGCCAGGGGCCCATCCAGCCCTATAGTCCAAAGGGAAGAGAAGAAGGAACTTAGACAAAATTAACAATAAATTCTCAAAAATATTGAAGCACCTGTATGCAAAGGTAGGCTTCTAGAAATTAACAGTAAGTTCTCAAAAAATATTGAAGGATTAGTATGCAAAGGTAGGTTCCTTCAGATTTTGCTTTGGCTCACCAGATCCATTGCTAGCATAGCCGAACTCATATTTGTAGTTGCAAAGGTAACACAAAAGTGGTTCATCTTCTTGTATGAGACCCTCAAAGATTCGATTGTATCATTGAAGACCTATAAAAAATAGCATCCATCTTTATGAGTACCACGACCATAACATACATAAAGGCATAAAATAAAGATTAAAGTGTAACAGCGCAATCCATCAACATAATATGAGACCAAGAGCTGATAAAAGGAGGGGAAACAACTTTCCTTCAGATCAAAAATATTTTTGAAATTCTACCTTCATGCCACCCATTGCAGACCCAATAAAAACACCACACTTCGTCTTGTCTAGCTCATTCAAAACTTCTTCAGTAATTCCACCATTCGCCAGAGCTTTTTTTACCAGCAGTAAGCATGTAAAGCATAAATTTGTCCATCCTCTTAGATAGTTTTGGTACCACCCATCCATCTGTTGAAAACGATTTAATCTTTCCTGCAATTCTCTATAGACAAAAAGTTCAAATATCAGGGATCAAAAAGGGGTATCACTCTTACCATGCTTGCTTACAACATATTAATAAGTAGTAACAGTATGACTATTATAAAGTACTAATACCTGGAGTCTACCATGATGCTGTTGACATGGTCAAATGTTTCTATAAATTAATCTCACTTGAAACTAATTGATCATGTAAAACATAAGAAATGTCTACAAAGAAGGTATTTTAAAATGAGGTTATAAACATGAATTATGCAAAGAAGAGGATATACCGATGGATAGCCGGCACAGTCGAAATTTTCTATTTCACTATTCCACTTATACCGTTGAGGAGATTATTATAGAAAACATCAGGTTCGTGGCCTAATGGAGTCATGACGCCCATCCCTGTCACCACAACCCTTCTTTGTTTCGTATTAGTTCTTCTCTTCTCTTCCACTTGCTTCGCAGACTTCACAGCTATTGCCATCACTTTCCCTGAAGTCCAAATTTCCCAGCAGAAAAATAAATAAATAACTGCATATTACGTAGAAGGTAAAGTATCCAATAGCTAAAAATTTATATGTTATTCACCGTATATGAATGATTTATATGTGATCATTTAAGTCAAGAAAATGTCAAATGCATGGGATGCTTAAGAACCAGAAGCATTCATTCTTTAGTAAAAAAAAAGGTCCAAATTAATGCAAGATATTGGATCCTCGCATTCTTCAGCATTATTCGTTTCTTGATGCCACGGATCAATTCGACACTGTTAATCTTTTCGCTGTTGATCATGTGACAAATCTCAAGGTTAGTAGCCCAATCAGGCCCCTCCAAGCTCACAACAGTGGCCTCCTCAACAACCTTTTCGGCTTGGTTCTAACCTTGAAAAAACTCCATCTTAAAACTCATGGAGCTCATGCCTTCTGTCATCTTTCGCCCAACTTCTGAACCACTAATTTGATTCTTCAGGTGTTCACCAAAGGCGTTAACTTTCTCCATTATATTGTCACTCATCTTTAAACCTCAAACCTTGTGCTAAAAAATAGAGAAGAACAAATCCTAAACCTTCAAATAAACAGAAAAATATCAGAAATCTTTACAGCATACATCTAATTAAGAGAGTCATAAATTCATTAACCTCGATTAAGACATATAAAAATGCAAATATAGAAGAAACTAACAATTGAATTTCTATAAAAAAAATTTAAAAAAAAGGCAAAGCCTCGTCCATGCTTGATTAAGGAGAGCTAAAATGTTGGGAATTTTCACTCTAAGATGATCAATACCCATAATACTAAATTTAGAGAGTAGTCGCCAATATTGAATAATACTCGATGATACCTTTAAATTTTAGCACATTTGGACCATATTGTTCTGGATTTAGGGTTTAATCTGAACCAATCACTTACTACCAATAGGATCAAACAAAAAATTTCAAAGACACAGCGCTAATTAGAATCAATACTACAATAAAGGAAGAAACTTTTTTAGGGTTTTCCAAGTTATCAAACATGTAAGGATCAAAACACGATGATGCTTTCTTGAATAAATACCTAGTTAAAGAATTTGAGACCGAGACTTCAGGAAATTACCCCAGAATTGCACTGGAAAAGAAGAAAAAGAATCGAATCTTTTTCTTCTCTATTGCTAGGTCTTCGTTCTTCTGCCTTGGAGTTGAAGTCTATGTTGTTCGCTTTTCCTTTCTTTTTCTTCCCCTTTTAATTTATGCGCGAATGAAGTCCTGGTAGTGAGCTTTGCAGACGGACTCGATCTCGGACTCCTTGGATCGGGCGAAGAGGCGGAGGTTGTGGAGGAGGGCCTCGGGCTTGAACTGGGCGAAGAAGCGATGGATGAAGGGGAAGAGGTCGTCACCGTTGGAGATGGCGGCGGAGAGAGATCTTGTCGTTGTCGTCGTCGCCACCGCCGGTTGAGAGCAGAAGTGGGGAGGGAGAGAGATCACGAGAGCGGAAGGGGGGGTTTAGATTGAAGAAAGGATGGAACGTGGGAAGTTTGGGAAGTTTGGGAAATGGGCTTAGGAGAACGTGGGAGTACATGGATGACATGGGTTCTCATTTTATTTTTTTTATTGCTTAGAAACTTATATTACTGTTCATTATAACTTTTTGTTGTTCTCCTTTAGTAATAAAGAAGTAGATTAGTCGTTTGACTTTGTAACTTCTTCGTTTGACTTCTAATGATTGCAAAACTTTATGACCACGTACCTTTGTTATCATGTTTTACGTGTGTTCAATATTTTGTTTGATGATTTTTACTTGTATTTTTATAATTATCTAGTTAAACCGAAAAGTCTGAAAATATAATTTTTTGTTAAATTTGAGTCTTGAGCCCAAACATAACACAGAGTTGTTTTAACATGAAAATGAGTTTAGTTGTAATAATATGGGATATATTATATGCTAACTCTTATGGAAATTCTTCTACTATTGATAATAATAAATATACTCTTAAGATTAGACATGAAAAACCATGGAAATTAGGAGTTTAAATATCAAATGTTTGTTTAGATCAATGTGGTAAGCTTTTAGCTGAGTTGGTGGTGGGCGTAAAAGGTGCAACCTTGTTCCCTGTAGGATTGTGGAAATGATACATTAAGACGATATAACATCATGGTATAGTTAACACCTAATTTTTCTGAAGTCTTAGAATTTGTATATTACGCGTTAAGTATTGAGTGACGATGTGTTAAGTGTGAGTGTGGGGATTTGAAACCTCTGTGCTTCTATGTTAGATTTATCACTTAATAATTAGTCCTGTAATATAGAAAATCTAAGATTATACAACATCATGTGTAGTCACCTTAAAATAAGTTGAATTTTTAATTATGGATTATACGCTACAAATTTTACACATTGGAAAAATTCTTTAAAAAGTTGAGGGTCATGACAATTTTTTTAGATGTAAGATTTATAGTAAACTATGATAATTATGATTATTGTATTTATAATTATGGATAATCATGATTCTATTAGGATTAATAAATATTTGACTATGATTAGTACTTTCTAATAATTGGGAGATTTAATTTGATGAAGATTCTTAGGTGAATATAGAATTAAGTGTTCGCTTGTCATCTTCTAATATAGTACATGACATTTTTTTGGGTGCCTTTATATATAAAGAAGATATTAACAATATATTAGTCATAATATAATATAGATAATATAGATAATATTATATTATATAACATGTAACAATAGCATATTAACATACAAAAATAATTACAAATATTATTATTTAAAAATAATATGTAGTAGTTACAATATATGATATAAAAATGCAGTATAATATTATAGTACATTATATTATAGGTTTATTTGACTATGTACCTCCCAAATCTCCCATATTTGCATATTTACTCCTCAAATCTTCATTATAGAGTTAGCATACCCTCCACCAAGCAACTTAAAGAATATTCCTATAAAATTCCTTAATTTTCTTTTAACGTATTAGATAATATTTATGAAGTCAATACTTTGAGAATATATATGTATCTAGAACGTAGATCATTTTATTTCTCATATGAAATAATATTTGGCCCTTAATAGTTTTAATTACTACTTTTTTATGGTCAAAAAATTATTTTACTCAAATAGTTTCAGAGTAGAAAATAACTAATACAACTAAAACAAACTATTTTCCTCCTGTTTATCCTCTGATAGAAATTTTTGCAAAAACTCTAGAGGGTCTTCAAACCAAAGTTGGAAGCTTTCGAGATCTCTAACCTTCCGCGCCAAGATATGTGTAGTACCATTCCTAGTATGACGAATAGTTCGAACATCCCAAAAATCCAAAGAGTTACACGTCCTTCGCATGTACCCAATCATGTGACCAAAAGGCGAAAACATCATAGAATCGTCTCGAATAGCTCTAATCATGTGGCCCACAAGTGGAAGGAGGACGTGAGTAACATTCTGGATTTACTTAACGTTGACTCAATGCAGAAGAAGAGGCTGGCAGCTTTTAGCCTGAAGGGTGATGCAGGAGGATGGTATAGGCTTCAGTTCACTCCGGATCATCGGATGGCCCTCACGTGGGAGGATTTCATGTATGTCTTCGACGAGCAGTACATCTCTTTCGCAGCACGGACCGAGAAAGACCTAGAGTTGTCTAAGCTAGAGCAGGGAGATATGTCTGTGGCTGACTATGAGAGCTGATTTATGAGTCTTCTATGTTTCACGGGCATGTGGCAGTTAGGAGAGCGCCAGGCGCAGATGTTTCTTATGGGACTTCACCTAAGTCTTCAATGTTACCTAGTTTTCAGAAGATTTTGTTCAGTCTAAGAGGTCGCAGATGTAGCTATATCACAGGAGACAAAGACTGCAATGTTCCAGAAGAACAAGGAGAGCAACAACAAGTCTGGACAGCAGAATGACAAGGGCAAGGGCAAGAGACCTTTTGCCGGACTAGAAAGACCCCAGCAGCGGGGTAAGGACTTTCATCACCATCAACAGGGCAAGTTCAAGAAGGGAGCACAACATGACTCGAGAGCACCACCGCAGCGCAAGATTCAGGGTGCATGCTATAACTGCAACAAGATCGGGCATAAGGCCAAGGACTATCGCAGTGCGCCAGTAAGAGGCCAGCATGGTAGAGGTCAGGGCCAGCAACAGAATCAAGGGCACGGTCAGCAGTAGAACCGTGCTCAGGGTCAGCATCAGCAGGGTCGCGGTTACGACCAATAGCCGAAGTAGAGGATTGAGGCACCGCCAGCTGTTCCTAGGATTGAGCGGCCAGTAGACCAGATTCGCGCGATTCAGAAGATTCCCGAGGGACAGAAAGTCCCGTATATTACACCATCGTCAGTTCAGCAGTCGCCAGCCACTAGCAGAGTCTATGTAGTCGTACCACGTGATCATGGTGTGAGCGGAGCTATAGTAGAAGGTACTTTCTTAGTAAACTCTTTTCCAGCTCGGATCCTGTTCAATTCCGGAGCTTCCCATTCTTTTATATCTCATGCCTTCATGGATAGGCTTTAGTTAGTCTCACATCCTTTAGATGTTCCGTTGTTCATCTCTACTCCCTTAGGAGAAGTATCCCTATTAGAGAACGTCTGTAGGAGATGTGTCATCAGCTTAGATGAGTCTGAGTTTATCATATATTTTATCGTCTTGCGGATGTCAGATTTCGACATCATTCTTGGTATGGATTGGTTATCATCCTACCATGTTAGCATTGACTGTTTTGTGAAAACAGTCAATTTGCAAGCATTCGATGTGTCTGAGTTGATCGTAGCGACCTCACAGGGCAACCAGTTTACGGAGTCATTTCTAGCCTATATCGAGGAGGTGATGCTAAGAGATCAGAGTGCTGATTTGTGTGAGACTAGGGTTGTTTCAGATTTTCAGGATATCTTTCAGGACATACCGGAGCTACCTCCTGTGAGAGAGGTTGAGTTCTGCATCAAGTTACAGCCAGGCACAACACCGATATCTCGATATCCCTATCGTATGGCACCTGCTGAGATGAGGGAGCTACAGACTTAGCTGGACGAGTTGTTGTCTCAGTGTTTTATTCGTCGGAGTCATTCTCCATAGAGGCGCCGATCCTTTTCGTGAAGAAGAAGGAGGGTAGTATGCATCTTTGTATAGATTATCGGGAGTTAAACAAGGTCACTATCTAGAATAGGTATCCATTACCGAGGATTGATGACTTGTTCGACCAGCTGTAGGGAGCGCAGTACTTCTCGAAGATTGATCTTCGTTCTGGCTATCATCAGTTGCGGGTTCGGGAGATGGATATTCCCAAGATCGCCTTTCTGACTCGTTATGGGTCCTTCGAGTTTCTTGTCATGCCATTTAGGCTAACCAATGCACCTGCGATATTCATGGATTTGATGAATCAGGTTTTTCGTCCATACTTGGACCAGTTCGTGATAGTATTCATCGACGACATTCTAATCTATTCGAGGTCAGAGGCAGAGCACGAGCAGCACCTTCAATTAGCATTGCAGACTTTGCGGGAGCACCAGCTATATGCCAAATTCAGCAAGTGCGAGTTTTGACTATCCGAGGTCAGATTTTTAGGCCATGTCATCAGCAGAGAGGGCATTGCAGTGGATCCAGCTAAGCTTACGGCAGTACTTGATTGGGAGCCACCGATGACAGTTACCGAGATCCGTAGCTTTTTTGGTTTGGCTGGCTATTACAAGAAGTTCATTCAGGACTTCTCAAAAATAGCTACACCACTTACACGCCTTATGAAAAATGGTGTACCGTTTGTTTGGAGCACGGAGTGTCAGGAGGCCTTTGAGACTTTGAAGACTAAGTTGACTACAGCGCAAGTTTTGACCATTCCTAGCAGTGATAAGACCTTCGTAGTCTACACAGATGCGTCGTTAGTGGGTCTAGGAGGTGTTTTTATGTAGACCCAGAGGGTAATAGCATACATTTCACGTCAGTTGAGAACGCATGAACAGAACTATCTCACACATGACTTGGAGCTAGCAACAGTAGTCTTTTCATTGAAGACATGGAGACACTACTTGTACAGGGTACAGTTTGTGCTATTCACAGATCATCAGAGCTTAAAGTATCTCTTCTCTCAGAAGGAACTAAATCAGATACGGCGATGATGGGTTGAGTTCATTAAGGATTATGAATTCGCGATTCAGTATCACCCGGGGAAGGCGAATGTCGTAGCATACGCATTGAGTAGGAAGCGTCGTCACAGGATTGTAGCTTTGAGATACTCTTTATATCGAGATCTTCACACACTTAGCCAATTCAACTTTAGACCGGAGATTGGCGGGAGCAGCGTATTTTTGGGAGCTTTATCTGTACAGCCATCTTGGAGTGACAGAGTGGTCAGAGATCAGTTGGATGACTCTTGGATTCAAGCCTGAAAGGGAGAGATTTCCAAAGAGCCAGAGACTGAATAGACCGTTGGAGCAAATGGAGGACTTCAGATGAAGGGCCGATTAGTAATATAGCTAATGCTCAGCTGAAGAAGGATTTATTCGATGAAGCGCATCATACCAGGTATACAGTGCATCCAGGCACAACAAAGATGTACAAGGACCTGAAGAGACATTTTCGGTGGAGCGGCATGCGTAGAGAGATTGAAGAATATGTAGCTAAGTGCTTTACCTGCTAGCAAGTGAAGGGAAAACATCAGAGGCCGGCAGGAATCCTACAACCTTTACCTATTCCGGAGTGGAAGTGGACAGATATTTCTATGGACTTCATTGTAGGATTGCTGAGATCGAAGAAAGGGAATGATTCAGTTTGGGTAGTAGTAGATCAGCTGACAAAGTCAGCACATTTCATACCAGTAAAGACGACATACACGGCAGAGACGTATGCACAGATATTTATTCAGGAGATCGTGAGATTACATGGAGTTCCAGAGACGATTGTGTCAGATCGAGGCTTGGTTTTCACTTCACATTTTTGGAGAAGCTTCTAGAACTCTTTCGACAGTAGATTATCTTATTCTAGTGTGTTTCACCCACAGACGGATGGGCAGACGGAGAGAGTGAACCAAATATAGGAGGACATGTTGCGGACATATGTCATTGATTTCCAGGGTACCTGGGAGGACCACATCTTATTGATCGAATTCGCTGATAATAATAGCTATCAAGCGACTATTGGGATGGCACCGTACGAAGCATTGTACGGGAGGCCTTGTAGATCACCTATTTGTTGGGTAGAACTAGAGGACGGCCTATTGATTGGACCAGAGCTTGTGAGGCAAACTATGGAGAAGGTAGCAATTATTCGAGAGCGCATTCTTACAGCGCAGAGTCGTCAGAAGAGTTATGTAGATCATAGGTGACGACTGTTAGAGTTCCAAATTAGGGACTATGTGTTATTGAAAATATCACCAACGAAGGGAGTTTAGCATTTTGGCAGACGAGAAAAACTTGCCCCGAGGTATATTAGACCATTCCTAATTATTGAGCGCATTGGAACAGTTTCATATCGGCTAGACCTACCAGCATCCATGTCGAGCATACACGATGTTTTTTATGTTTCGATGCTTAAGAAGCACCTACGTGACGAGGAGGAGCAGCGAGTATTAGACGCACCAAAGATCGAGATTCAGGAGGATCTGACTACTATTGAGATTCCTATATGTATTCTTGCCAAGGAGGACAAGAAGTTGAGAAACAAGATGATACATTTAGTTAAAGTTCAGTGGAATTGGAGAGGAGCTAAGGAGGCTTCTTGGGAATACGAAGAGGATATATGTTGCGACTACCCACACCTGTTTGAGCAGGTAAATTAAATTTAGTATGACTTGTTTATGATTTGTAGCTACCTGTATGGTAATGTTTATACTTAACACTAAAATGATGGTATTAACACTTAACTCCTAAGTATTCGGAACATATGGTATATATATGAGGGGTTCCTTGTTTGGATTTTTTGCTCGATGTACTTATTCCATTTAGTTAGGGGTTAAGTGGGGGTATCTTTATTTCATACTGTTAAGTATAGACATTAAGGATGATTCTTGGGAGCGCGAAGATGTTATGCATCACGACTACCTGCACGTATTGAGAAGGTGGATTGATTTATGTATGTGATTATTTGTATGGTTAAATTTACATTTAACGCTAGAATGGAGGTATTGACACTTAACTTCTAATCATTCGGAACATATGGTATATATATGGGGGGTTTCTTGTTTGGATTTTTCGCCCGACGTATTAGTTCCGTTTTGTTAGGGGTTAAGTG
>BQKN01000125.1:283364-294071 GCA_022839385.1 Asparagus kiusianus | reverse complement strand
AGATCCGACCCGCCAATCTGCAGGTCACCCAGATCCGACCCGCCAATTTGTAGGTCACTCCAATCCGACCCGCCGATTTGCAGGTCACTCCAATCTGACCCGCCGATTTGCAGGTCACTTGGATCCGACCCGCCAATTTGCAGGTCACTTCAATCCGACCCGCCAATTTGTAGGTCACTCCAATCCGACCTGTCGATTTGTAGGTCACTTCAATCCGACCCGCCGATTTGCAGGTCACTCCAATCCGACTCGCCGATTTGCAGGTCACTTGGATCCGACCCTCCACTTTGCGGGTCACCCAAATCCGACCCTCCGACCCGTAGGTCACTCAAGTCTGACCCGCGTCAGGGTAAAGACAGAAGATGTTATGCACATATTTCATCGATCCCTTCGAGCTCCGCACCTCCAATGGAGCACCGTGACAGCGTGGATTTGTCCCGATTCAAGGTGCGGACAGTCTATCGTCTGGGTCCTTTGCAAGAGGATCGAGGCAAAGTTCTGAGCGAAGAACGTTTGGGTCCGGTGACTGAACCCCGAGCAACTCGTCGAGCTGGGGGTCGTACACGCCCTCGCAACAATAACAAGCCTTCTCATAAAGGGAAAGCTCCAGTTTCCACCCGTCTGGGGGTGTGTATTCAAAACCAGGAGCCTGTTGAGATCTTGCATTTCCAAAAGCATAGTTCTAAACACGTGACTCTTGAGAACGCTAATAAAGCGGCAAATCCCCTGAAAAAAAACGTATTCATCTGACGATGATAACGTTATACCTGGGGAGTTGTGCCAACACACGATAGGTTGCTCCGGTCATCTGACCGACGAGTTGTACTATCGGGCTGGGGGTACGAATAAGTCTCGGAAGAGATATACCCGAGAAACAAAGTCTCACTGCCCGTGCACCAAGTTAATCAGGGCAGTATTATCAGCGTGTAGCTGCCCCAAGACCGCTCCGCCGAGGGTCTCGGTATTTGAGAGGATCTCTAACGGAGCGACTAAGTCCAAGCCAAGACGTTTCCATAAGAAACGATCGACCATTCAAGGTGACGAACTTCCAGAAGTCATAATAAATATGGCCGATAAGGGAAAGTCGGTTCGACCTTCTAACTCTGATCCGCTTGTATCGTATCGTCTAACCCGGTTACGATCAGGAACTATAAGACAAAGGGATTATCAGAGAATGCAGAGAGGATTATCCTCGGATGACGAAGTGTCAGATTCCAACTCTGTGGTCGCTTCTGATAATACGGTCTCCAGCCCAGGTCAATCCCACGAAGCATTCATGATCAACACCGAGCAAGTGACCAAAATGGTCGAGGATGCTTTAGCCAAACAGAAAGAAGCATTCAAAATCGAAATGGAAACGACTATGTTACGGATGAGAGAAGAGCACGACCAACAAATTCGGGCTCTGTCTAATCAGTTCGGTGAATCTAGCCGTCGTAACCATGCTGACCAAGTAGGTAGCGATTCAGATGTGGATGAACCTCTCAATGCTGAGAACCCTCCCGTTAACCAAAATGCTGGGGGTGGTCCTACCAATAATGATAATACAGGGGGTGGCCCCGTTATCCCTCTTTCAATTTGTCTAAGCCCCGATACAAGCGAGGATGAGAAAATGAAAGATCTCGAGAGCAAAATCAACGCTCTGATGTCTGCTCGAGAGGTGAAAAGGACATGCAGTCTGTGTCCCTATCCAAAGGGGTGGGATTCAATAGCGTACCCGGCGAAGTTCAACTTGATTAACTTCACACCGTTTGACGGGAAGGGTTCGCCCACACAACATCTGATCTACTTCAAGTCTCATTTGGGTATGATCTCCGGTAATGAAGCCTTGATGGTTCGGTCATTCGTTGGCACCCTTCGCGGGCCCGCTTTCGATTGGTACCGCCGTCTCAAGACAGGAAGCATTAACAGCTGGGACGACCTGGAGAGCCTATTCCTCGCTCATTTCTTTGATGATGACGCCGATGTATCAATCAGGACACTCTTCGATGAGAAGCAAGAAGACGACGAGACGGTCGACGATTTCGTCAAACGCTTTCGGAATAAGGCAATGAACTGTCGAGATCCGATCACAGAGGACTTCATCCTTCAAACTTGCCATAACAACCTATCTATTGAGATATTGGAAGTTATGGGAGTCGCACCCTCCAATACCTGGAAGGAGCTGAAGACGCGCGGAGAGCGGGCCGAACGCTTCCTCCGAAGGAAGAAGGCTGAGAGGAGCCAACCGGCGGCTAATCTTCCGAACTCAAACTGCGCTTCCCGTAGTAAGGACAAAGCACCTGCAGCAGTTGTTGACACTAATCAAACGTCACAACGGCAACCCCGGAGATAGCGAAACACTTCGGATTTGAGACTCCAAAAAGAGTACTCTTTCAAGGACGAAGACGTTCCAGCCATCCTCGAATCCCTCCTTAAAAATAATAAGATCAAGCTACCACCTATCGTCAATCAGGAGGAAGCTGACAATACTGTGGATCCAAAGTACTGTGCGTATCACAGAAGGGTCCTTCATCCCACTAAGGATTGCTTTGCTCTCAAGAATAGCATCCAAACCTTGGTTGAAGCCGGCGTCATAACGCTGGAATAAGCCGAATGAGAATGGCAAAACTCCGACCGGTATAAGAGTATAAACTGCTTCCTAAAACTCCAGTGGGTGCACGAGTATAAACTGTATCCCAAAACTCCGACCGGTATAAGAGTATAAACTGCTTCCTGAAACTCCAGTGGGTGCACGAGTATAAACTGTATCCCAAAACTCCAACCGGTATAAGAGTATAAACTGTTTCCTGAAACTCCAAAGAGTACACGAGTCTAAACTGTTTCTCAAACCTCCGACCGGTATAAGAGGTTAAACTGCTCCCTGATACTCCAATAGGTATAAGAGTCTAAACTATTTCCTTTCTTCCACGGGAAGTTCCTGGAGAGTGCCGTGCGTGGTATTCTTAAGGATAACCCGATTATCCACCCAGTTTTGCAAAGAAAGCTGGGGGTGGATAATTCGTGTAACGGGAAGTTCCCGGAAGAATGTTAAATGTAATATTCTTAGGGATAACCCGGTCATGATGAATAAAGTGATAAACACTAAAACTCCTAATTTCCGAACATTTGATTAAACAGGAAAGAATTTTGGTCTATCAATCGTTGACCAATTGTCAAAACCCTTTGTGTTAAGTCCTTATCACTTAACATCAGAGACCCCTTTGAGTGTTTTGTACGAGTCAACCACAGTGATTCGTACTCTCACTCTCACCTTTTACTTGGTCAAACCTTCATACAGTTAGGACCAAAACCAAAATCCCCTCTCGATTCCTTCAATGAACGAGAGGTCCACTTTCAAATCGAGTGATCAAACCTTCCTACAGTTAGGATCATCTCAAACTCCCCCTTGGTCAAATCTTCCTACAGTTAGGATCAAAACCAAAATCCCCTCTCGATTCCTTCAATGAACGAGAGGCCCACAAATCGAGCGATCAAACCTTCCTATAGTTAGGATTGTCTCAAATCCCCCCACTTGGTCAAACCTTCCTACAGTTAGGACCAAAACTACCATCCATTCTCGATAAACGAGAAATTCATCCTTAGTTCGGTAATCAAACCTTCCGACAGTTAGGGTTATCCGAATCTTTTCGATTCTCGGAGTGGAGATCCCGCTCTTAGTGTCACCTTTCCGGATTCTGGGGGTGGAGATCCCACCTCGAGTCTCCTTTCCTTCTTTGTTTGGGGAATAGAATACAAAATTCTTCCTTCCCACATCAATCACTTCCCGAGAGTTTCGGATTCATTCTTGGTATTTTATCCCGAAACCTAAGCAGGGATAAGTCTGCGCCTAACACGCGCTGCCGGTTTAGTCTTTCTCCGCAGAAGAAGACACCAGAGTTTGATTCTGGGGTAGCTTATCCCGAAACCTAAGCAGGGATAAGTCTGCGCCTAACACGTGCTGCCGGTTTAGTCTTTTACCGATTGAAAAAGACACCAGAGTTCGATTCTGGGGTATTTTATCCCGAAGCCTAAGTAGGGATAAGTCAGCGTCTAATACACGTTGCTGGGTAGCCTATTCCCATAACAATGGCGAAGTCTATGTATTCAAAATCATAGCAACGAAGTCTCAGAGAATTCAATCTCTGAGCACAACGTTACATGCGAACGGATTTAAACAATCCGCATGCTAGCCCGACTCAAACGGTAGTCGGTAAAGGCTAATCAAATCCGTTTAAGGCTGAGGATTTGCCAAAAATCCTAAGTCAACGTCTCATACACGTTGCTGTTTAGTCTTTTCACAGGAGAAAGACGAAGTCTACGTATTCAATATCGTAGCACTAAAAGAATTAACTCTTTTAGCACAACGTCACATGCGGAACGGACTTAAACAATCCGCATGCTAGCCCGACTCAAACGGTAGTCGGTAAAGGCTCATCAAACCCGTTGATGGCTGAGAATTTGCCAAAAAATTCTATAAATGCGAGTCATTGACGCACCAGCTCCGTCAGTTGGTCTCGTGACTTAAGCATCTGACCACTTAGGGGTAGGATCCATATCCGCAGCCGAAACAACTTTAATAGTTGGTCCTGCAGCCCCAAATGTGAGACCGCCACGCTCCAATGCCTTAAGAGCTTAAACTGTGTAGACTCCAACAAACGGTGTGTATAAACTGTGTTAACGCCGATCAATGCGTTACAACAAAAGTCAACGCCACACAACGCGTTACAGTAAAGATCGATGCCGGGCAACGCATCAGCAATCTCGCCAAACTAAGGCAAACGAAGATTTCAGGGAGTTCAATTGGATTCAGATATGAATTTCTAACGAAGATGATCGATTCAAAGTCAACTCAATGGCACGAGCTAAGTTCAGAAACTTACACACCAATCTCAGTTCAAGATTTCGACAACGGTCAGACGATGAACGCAGCACCGGAAGAACTGCATCTATTCGACAAAACAATGAATAGATTGAAGACTGAAGAAGTTAAGAATTGAGGTAGTTAAAGGTCACTCTACGAAATCGAGGAGATGGCCTATCTTATCCAAAGCATTCCAGACTCTTCTATAAAAGAATGAGTCTGAAATACTTTGGAGGGGGTATCTGTAGACGTCTAAAAATGCCTATGGGTGCCCGCGCACAGCTCAAGACAAAGAGAAGGCGATGAACTTCATTATTCGAGTCAAAGAGGATTATCCGACGTCGACAAGCACATTAAGCAAATCGGTAAATTGTTGATGACACGACAACGAACCACCACAATGGCAAACGCCAAGTGGACCGCACGCGTCAATCAACTCAAAGCATGCGAACGCGCCTAACATTCAGTTAGCACGCACGCATCATTCAGCTCGTGCATGTCAACCCGTTCGCGCGTTAATCAAATCGCGCACGCCAACATATGCACGCGTGCATCAATCAACATGCACGTATATCAACCAACGTGCATTCGACAGTTAATCCCACAACGAAGCGTGCAAGTCAACAAGACGGTCAAACACGCAAAATAGTGGAAAACATAAGTCCCGGAAGAACCGGAAAACACGAAAGTCAGCAAAGACAAAAGCGCGCCGCGCGGTACGGACCGAACCGACCCGCGCTCGCGCGGGTCGGAATGATCCGACCCGCGTAAGTGCGGGTCGGAATGATCCGACCCGCGCCGGCACGGGTCGGAATGATCCGACCCGCGCCGGTGCGGGTCGGACTAAACCGACCCGCGCTGGCGCGGGTCGGTTCCATCCGACCCGCGCAAGCGCGGGTCAGATCCATCCGACCCGCGCAAGCGCGGGTCAGACTAGTCCTGCGCGCGCTGTTTCGACCTGGTTTAGTTTTTGATGGGTTTTCTCGGGATTTGTTGGTTTCTGAGCATCCAAACTGACTTGATATCATCCCCAAACGTGGTTAGGCTGCTGTTGACTGAAGATAGAGCCAAATCCTTTGTTCTTATCCAAATAACCGCTTCCGAAGCCCTATAAATACAAGCCTAGGGCCTCCTTTCAGAAGGGCGGAGTTATTATCAAGACGTGGAGGTGCTGCTGGATTGAGGAGTCAAGGAGCACGAATTTCAGCGAAGGCAAATCAGATCCCGGCGAACTTCGGCATAAAGAAGGAGCTATTCGAAGGATCTGAACCCCGTCCGTCTGTCCCTTGAGATTAGGCTTGGTCTTAATCTCGAGAAGAGCCCTGATTTCGCTTGGTCGATCTCAGCGCTTCAAATCAAACACTACTTCGGTGAAGGCGAAGCTCTGCCCAATTTTCCATCAACCGGATCCAGATCTAAGGCGGTCCACGGATAAACCCCGGCACAGGCAAAGACACCCACGCAAGCAGAAGACCGATAAACGATCTCCCTGCGTTTGTTTGATAAAGTTATAAACTTGTTTTATTTTCATTGTGTAAGGAGATCTTATAAAAAGATCAACTTTATATTGTATTTGAGTTTATTGTAATGGCTAAAGTTGTAATAGATTCGATAGCAATGAAAACAGCAATTTTCGACGCAAACAATGTACTATATATATGTTTTTCTGCAGAAAACAGCAACACTTATATAATCTTTAATTAAGAGTTTAAAATAGCAAAAAAAAGTCTAAATTTAACCAAACTAGTTTTATATGAAAGATATATGTATTTAGTTTCTAAAACAGAAAACCATTCTTAAAAAGAGTTTGTATAGAGAAAGATATATTATATTTACTAACAACATGTCCTGCAAAAAAATGGCTGCACATATATAATGTTTAACTGGAGATTTGGGATAACAAATAAACTCCAAACTGAACCAAACTTATGTCATTTGAAAAATATGTGAATCTAGTTTTCAAAACAGAAAACCATTTGTAAAAATAGTTTTCCTAGAGAAAGATATATTTGTTTTACTAACAGATGTCATGTCCGTTTTTCCTGCTCGTTTTGTGGAGCTGTGTTGCGCCGTTTTGAGGTGCGTTCGCGGAGTTTTGAGCCGCTTGATGTTATACATATAGTCATATATATGTTATGTTATACATTTAAGAATCCCAAGGAGATTATGATGAATTTTGATTTGATCATATTTGAATTAGATATAGTTCATATACAAGTTGGATGTCGTTGATGAGCACAGCTTAGTACTATATGGGATAGTGCGTCGACACACCGGATATACACAGTTTATACATGAAGTGGATATCATTGATGAGCTTAGTTCAGTACTACACGAGGTAGTGCGTCGATATTCCACATGTATAGGCCATTGAGTCGGATTTTAGGAGGCTTGATCTAGCCGTCCGTCCCGCACTAGGGTGCGATGAGGCTCGTGAGACGTATTTCTAGGATGCCTATTTGGTAGTCTGTCCCGTACTCATGTTATGCACTGAGATCACGATGAGACTAATGAGCCGTGTACACAGTTCAGGATACTTATAGGGTAGTCCGTTGTACTGAGATAATTACTTGATAGCCTAAGTATGACAGATGCCGATTATGAATACCACCTATCATTGAACTATATAACTGAGTACGTTACTTTTGAAAGTATACAAAATTATGTGTTGGTATTTTTATTCTATCTCTCCAGTGATTGTGGAAGATATTATAAATACGACGTGTTGATATCTTATTTCTTTTACTGTTTTTTTTACTTCTTAGTTGGGATTAATGATTAAAGATTCACAATTTAAGACTTATGGTATATACATGAGGGTTTTCTTATTTGGATTATTTCGCTCGACGTACCAGTCTCGTGTTATGGATTTCTAATTATTGGTTTCATTAGATTGTCTTTTTTTAGTTCGGTATTAATGTTTAGATATCTACAATTTGAGACTTATGGCATATACATGAAGGTTTCCTTGTTTGGATTATTTCGCTCGACGTACTACGTCTCGTGTTGTAGGTTTCTAAATGTTAATACTACTTAGATACGGGGCAAATGAATCTAGGTAGACTATGCTTAATAGATAGAGCCTTCACTCCATCTTGTAGCCCTTTCCCTGGGGCGGATGGAGGTAATCTTGTTATAGCGCTCTGACGCTCTTGTTGTTATTCTTTTTCTTTAATATTACTTTTCAGGTAGTTCGGGGTTTCGGAGAGCCGCAAGGTGACGGAGTTCTGGCATAGTCGTCGTCGCGTATTTTTTACTTGTAGAGACTCCACTGTAGTTTTGAGTTTTATCCAGACATTAGAGTTTTATATTTATATTGTAAAGGCAGTGTGCCTTAGTACGATTTTTAGTTGATTCTTGTTGAGACATTTTCATTATTCAGATAATAGATGTATTGTAGTTGAGACATGATTCTTTTCATTCATGAGATATCTCTTCTATATCACGTCTATTACATTTATTCTCTTTATTTTGCCTGTTTGTACCTGCACTTCTATTTGGTTCTACTAGAGGATATTACTGTGATTGGTGAAACATGTTTATGCACAGTGTGGGTGCATGGTAGGTTTGACATCTCTGGTTTCACCTTGGACTATAGCCTTGTGTGAACCCAGGGGCGTCACACACACACACACACACACACACACACACACACACAGTGAAAGCTCTTATTTTCTATTGTTACCCATATTAAAGAGGAAGAAGAAGTTGGAGGCCACGAAAAGAAGAAGATGATGATGAAAATAATCTAATTTTCGGGGGGTGGGGATGGGGGAGGTAGGTAATACAGTAAATAATACAATAAATGAGTGTAAGAAGTATTCAAGTTGGTCATAGGTGCAGCACGTGGGAATATTCCAGAGAATATTCTCACAGGTGGTTAATAGAAGGTACCAACTTGCAAATTTTTGCCAACACAGGGTATTTTTTCTATATTTTGTAACTTAGGGTATATAACTACTTCAAGAGCAAAACACATAGAGTATATAAATGTAATTTAGTCTTTAAACTTTTGAGGTTGTTTCTATAATTTTTAAAATGTTGAGGGTGTTAATTACATATTTTAAATTTTTAGATATTATGTTTGTTTTTAAGTTTTAAAAAGTCAATGTGTTTTGTGTAATTTTAAACTTTTAAGGCTATTATATGCAAATTTTGAAACTTTTGGGTTTTTTTATAATACTTCATGTATTATAATATGTTATCTACATATAATTTCTTAATCTTATTTTTTTCTATATTTTTGAGCTATAGGTAGTTCATATGGAGTTAATATAGGATATAATTAGTATTTGGATAGATTAAGACTTAAGTGAAATATTCAAAATAACTATTTTTAAATTGTTGACCTATAGATAGTTCACGTGGAATTAGATAAGATATGATTAAAATTAGAATATATTAGAATAACAATGTAGTATTAAAAAAAGCTACGGGTAATACTGACCATAGAAAGATTTTCCCGAACTCGTGCTTTTAAAGGGAGTATATAAGTATATATGATATATATAACTTTAGCGATAAAATATATTTATAAAAAATTAAGGCCCATGATATTTTGACCACACGTAACCCACGCATCCTAACTAGTTTATTTAATATTTTCTAGTAATAATGAATTTGCCTCCTTCCGTGCTACATCTATGCGGAATATACGAAGGAATGGATGCCGAATCTCTCTTTTCTAAAGAATAATAATAATAATCTCTATTTCCAACTATAAAGTTAATGATCATGATCTATCATAATAAATCTTTAGCTGCATCCCAGGTATTATCTCGATAAATCCGCTAACATTTTGGAACATAGCTTTAATTAATTAAGAAGCTTACTCGTCCCATCTTCTAGTATTTTTAATTTTTTGAGAAATGATTTTTGATGTGATATCCATCATCTTCTAACTTATCCTTTCAGTGTTAAGTTCATTGTTGATGAATACGAGAAATATAGTTCCGGGAACAGTTCTATTTCATGGACACATCAAGGTCTCTTTCAATATAATTTAGATCGTCAGATTACTTGTCACGTATCATTTTAGATCCCAGCGAGCAAAATTTGATAATCTTCATGGATGATATAAAAATTTTCTAGTTGTTGTTTCTATTATGGGGATCAATAGAATTTTTTTTAAATTTAGTGTATCTGATAAATGCAAAAGAATGATGGATATTATGAATGATGATGATTACATATACTTACACTAGCTCGAGACTAAATATTGAAAGTCCTAGCAAATGTAGAAAATAAAGGAGAAAATGTGGAAATGATATTATTTCTAATACATGATTATACGCTATATAATATTAAAGATATGATATTAAGAGAATTTATAATACTATAGTTAACACCTCCGATCAAACTCATAGTGGGTCGAAAACCGAGAGTTTGGATAAAATGCACCAAGTTGCATATATGGTTGTTAGTGTGGCTTGGCAAAAAGTGGTTGAATCGGAGCATATTGGTTGGAGTTGTAGGCGGCGAGGTAGAGGTTGTCCATTGAAGGTCTGGCCAGAGAACGCGAGGTGTTATAGCTACATGTATTTGATCGCGGCAACATCACTGTGAGAGATGTATCTCGGGCATTCCATCAAGCGCCTTGGGTGCAGCATAATCGACGAGCCGAACGACAATCACAGACGATGATAATTAAGGAGGCGGTAGCTGTGTCAATGCTACAGTGAACATGGTTGTGACGAATCCATGCCGTGGGGTTGGCAATGATCTAGTAGAAGCACTATTGTCGGGGTTACGGTTTATGTTGTGAGGCTTTGCGGTGGAGGGATGGGCTGTTGGTGGGGGGGGGGGGGGGGGGGGTGTTTAGCCGAGACCATCGTTAGGGGAGGCATCAATGTCATCGGGTAGAA